>JAQFVV010013774.1:17500-75278 GCA_028023455.1 Epiperipatus broadwayi
TAAATAGCTATAAATACCATAAAAAATGCAAACAATAAAATTAATAAAATAACAAAAAAAAAGATAAAATATAGTAAACTAAACTAATCAATGGACATTAAAGACAGTGATGTATTCATATAAGACTAGTTTCCATATATTAACCATTTTAAGTAAAGAAGAAAATTTTCTCTTATGCTGTACAAGTTAATAATGAGGAAGTTTTAAAAAAATATGTGTGTGAATTTATATAGATGAAGACAATAACAACTATATAATTTAGTGCTCTCAGTTTTATGGCAACTTTTACTTTTTCCTCTCTTGGTATAATAATCTGGATAATAAAGATTAAAATAAAAAAACTAGCTAAATATAAGTGAATTGGTAAATTTCAAAGCAATATAAATATTATGTTTCTTCAACTAAACTACATAATGAAAATATATATGATTATTCTGTGGAATAAATGACTTTCTATAGAGCATAGTTATATTTGATTTATTTATAACTCAATACAATTAAAATTACAGCAAACTGTACTATGATGTTTCATTTGCTTTTGGGTAATGTCTCGAAATTTTGCATTAAGATAACTTGCATCAGCAATCTTTTGAAGCTGTAAACAGATATAATCTAGTCTCTGATGCCAAAATCAAAGCATGATTAATTTTTCATTCCATAATTCATAAGTGTGATCTTTTTAAATATTCATTACATTATGATTTCCTTAATATAACAAAGGGTTTAGAAAAGAATGTAAACAGATCTACTCTATTTAATTTGTAAAAATGTCTTTGAAAAGATGTTTTGATACTTTCTTTTATTTGGCTTTGAATTTTTGACTGAAAATTGTACTTGTTTTGAGATACGATTGTTTTATTTTTACTACACATCTTGCATTTTTTTATTATATATGGGAAATGGCATAAAATGTGTGATTTTCATATGAATGTTTAAGATGATTTTTTGAACAAAAAATTATTTTACTAGTTATACTAGTGTAAGTTATATCTTATCTGTAGTTGTATTTATCTTTGAGAAAAGTCAATGTTATTTATCATCAAATAAATCAAAGACTGTAATTAAATTAAATTTCTTCTTCTTTTCTCAGCTGGAAATCAATCCAGAAATTTTTGGATTTTAACTCTGTTGTTGCTTTATCAATGAATTAAGCTCCATTGAACTATTAAATAGAGACTAGATAAAAGAGATAGATTTCAAGTTTAACTTTTATTAATGATATTATTTAGGTCAGTCCTAAAGCATTTTAGAAAGTCAAAAAAAATGTAATATTTTTTTTAATAATTATTTGTGCTTCCCTCAATAAATCATTTAATATATAACTTATTGATGTATGCAGAAAAATTAAGGTTGATACTGTACCGGTCAGAATTTTATGTTAATTTAACAAGATTTAGAATCTAAGCAAAAGTACCCTAAATCCACTCATGCCCGAGATACACAGGTCAGGAGCAATCAGGAATTCTGCCCTATTTGCTCTTCTCTAAAACTATAACTTTATTAACAACACTTCTGATGATAACCTGAAATTTCATTCATTCTGGTCCCAGAGACACAGCAGAGAAACACGAGATCTATAAGGTAATTAATGTAATAAATAATATCAAATCTTGGCTCAATCAAATATCTTATATAAAGGAAAATCTATAAGACTAAATAAATTGCACACAGCTAGCATTGCAAAAGAAACATGAATTATAAAATTAGTATCCATCCAGAATGAGCAAAGACAGAATAACTCAGAGATAAATGTTTATTTAAGATAATGTTATAACTTCTAAATAAGATTAATATTATTTATAAATATTAAATGGAATTCAGTGAATGAGATTCAGTAAGACACAAACGAATGAGTAATTATTAAAACATAATAATTTAATAAATATAAACAATTTAATTTACCTTAGAAAAACATGGCACAGATTTAATGCGGTTTACTTTGCATATAAGCAACTAATTTAGTATGCTAATAAGTTATAGATAATAATAAATCAATGTTATCAATGCTGTAACCATTACTTTAAAGTAATGATAAGGGTTTTTTACAAATTCATCTCTACAGAGAGTTTTACTCTTGATATGATACTTAACAACTTATTGTTTATGAGCATATTTGGACCTGTACAAATGAGGAATGGGTTAGCCTAAATTAACTTTACTATGACAATCCTAAAATATTCGACTAATTATAAGCGCTACGTCTTATAGTTAATATGAGAACTATACATAAACGAACTCGCAGTGCTGACTTATAATAATAGCGTAAAATGGAGAAGATGTCCATCTTTAGACTGGAAGACTTTATCACATATATGATTCCGCTTGTATTTATCACAAGGCTATATTCGAAAATATGAGTGGTAAGGATTCCATGGCACGCCCTCCAACGTGTCACATGCAGAGCCTTAATACTCTAATGCTTATCTTGAGATCGGTTATATCAAACTTCATTCCTATATGAGTTACGTGAAGAAAATCCAGATTTCGGATGAGTAAATATGATAAAGCAAAATATAATTCTTTAAATGCTATCATAAGTAAGCAACGCGAATATGACTTAAGTCTTCAATGATTAATGAAATAATTTAAGCTTATATAAAGCAATAATAGCATGCGTAACGCCATGATAAAATAATAACCCACTCAGCATCGTACGTATAACTTTAATAAATTTAGGATGTCGAATATAGAAGAGGGAAAAATATTATTTTCCTATTTAACAAGTCCAAGTATTTTAAACGACAATACATTATAAGCAATTTAACTCTTAATGGCATATAAATAATAAATAGTTATTAAGTATATTAATAATCAAGTTTATTAAAAGAACATAAATTGCATTTAAATATCGATAGTGATATGATTTTTAAACAATCCGCCATTAACCATAATTTCAAAATATTTAACCGAGCGAACAGCGTTCAATAAGAAATTTTACGTTTAAACTAATTAAACATTCCAAAATATTGGAATGATGATTGAAATAATATAAGTTTGCTAGATTAAAACATTAGCATACTAAAACTAATTTAATAAGAGATATATTTAAAATAAGTTTTGCCGCATGAAATAAAATAATTAGAGTGTGAAACTTTAAAAACTAATGATAGGTTTAAAGTACATAATTCTGTGCTTAGCGTTTCAAAGAACGAGTTGAAAACTTAAGAGAAAATCATAAATTTAATGATAATTAGTTTACAGTCATTTACCAAATAAATAAAAGTTACATTCTGATTACAATTAAGATTTAGGACAGAAATGAAGTGAGGAAAATTAAGAGTTTATTCTTCGGCAAAACGGATTACCTTTATTATTTATGGCGGACATTTAAGATAACTACACGAAGTTTGGACACGAAGGCACAATATTAATAAAATAAGGGTAGGCATCTTCCAATATTCTTCTATAATTAAGCACAACAGTTTTCAAGCAGCGATGGCATAGCAGGGAGGCAGGACAGAGGCGATTTAAGATCAGGGAGGCAAATTCCTTTTACTCACAGTCCATTTTATTACCACTCTCTACACAAATACCAGAGAGAAAAGTCCTTTGAACTCCTTTTGCGCATTCATAGAACTTCTGCTCCTTCTATACTTGAAATTTAGCAATATTGGAAGATGTAAACAATACGTTCCAGAAAGCAGATTATTTAAACGTATTTTTGACATTTTAAAATTGTAATAATATTTTTTTAGAATTTCTGGCATTGCTTTAGCTCTACATTAATTGTATTTATTTTTATATCTGTAATACATATACGCACATACACAATTATTTAAATGAAGGGAATTTACAAGCTTGAAAATAAAATATACTTAAGCTAAAATAATAATTTAACTGGTTACACATAACCTTTTTCTTAAATAAACAAGGTGGAAGTGATATGTGTATATGTGCGTGCTTAACATTCCTGGATGACCAAATAAACACATAAACAGGTTCAAACCCTACTTTAAAGGTATGTAATGTCATCAGGCAGTGAAGTTAAATATGTACCACAGATTTACCACTTCAATACCCATACAATGTTCATTGTAGGTAATATTTAAGATGTGTAATCAATCGAACTGTATTTAATCAAAGTGAGTGAAGTGATCTCTGTAAATATTGTGCCAAGAACTAATTAGTTGAATGAAGCAGTTGCATAGATATATAATATTTTATATCTAATTCACTGAATTGGATTGATATGTTAAGGTTTTTTTTTTAATGTAAATTATTGTATTTTATTTGTTGTAATAAAATTTAATCTTATTTTCTTTAAAAAAATAGCTATTCAGTTAAGGATAGTAAATATTTGTAATATTTTATGTTTTATTGGCTAATTTTACCAATTTATTAAAATACTATATTTTAGATCTGAAATATTGTTAAGTAACTAAATAATAAATAAATACTTATGATTAAAGATTCTAATCAGTTATTTTTTTACATTTGCCTTAATTGAATTTAGATATATGAAAATACCCCTCAAATTAACTCATCTGTGTTTAATATGTAAAATAATAATTCTTATTAATAAAAATCATTTTCATGATAGATTAAAATCTTATCGATAGTAACAATTATTTATAATATAACAATATAGCAATTAATTAATAAAACGTATAATTTTAGTAACCTATGTGACGTTTTGTTTAGTTAGTGTTTATTAACACATATAGTGTTTAAAATGTTGCCTAAAATTTTTTTGTTCAGGTTTGGTTTGTAATATTGTAGTACGTATATAAGAAAAAATGTACTAGTTAGAGTACCATTTTCACTTATTTATCTCATTATTATAAAATTTGAGATAAAAAATAATTTACGTTCGTTAACTTATTTTTAAATATTTAATAGAGAGAATATTACAATATTGGGACTTGTCATTTTATAAATAATATGTTAATGAATTTTAATTTTAAATGTCAAAATTTCTTGCTATTTATATTAATTCATTTTAATTTTTAAACTGTCACAATGTCAGACTTCCTACCACACCTTTCAATATAAAATTTTCAACTTCAGGCAATTTTGGATTCTTGATGCGGAAGAATATCAAATTAATATTTAATCTGAAAAAAAAAACCTTTCTACAATATTTATTTTAAAAACATATATTTTTAAAACGTTAATTTGTTTATTCATTCTAAGTTTTTAATATATTGGAATTTTATAACTAACACTTGTTATTTTTCATTTGGAATTTAAATAAGACAAGTAGATTAACTGTTATTTTTGGAAATAAATATGATTTCAAAATCATTTGGCTTTTTTTTTCTGGCACATTGTGTGATTTTGAGCAAAATTTTAGGTTTGTATATAATTCTAACATTTTTTTCTTTCTAAATATAAATGTATGAGTGTGTTTTTACTGCTTTTGTTAACTTTATATGTAAATCTAAAAATAAATATAATTAATAATAATCTCCTTTTAAGAATGTTATATTTATGTATATACAATAATAAATTTTTCTTATGTTTGTTGATATGCTTTAAGAAGTATATATTATTTTTTTCTTCATTGTCTTTTGTTTTTTGTTCAGCTTAATATACTTTCATTGCAGTGCACCATGATGATAACTATTTTATTTTGCTCTATATGCTGTCTTATTGTGAGTATTATTAATATGTAAATGATCAGACATATATTTTGAAATTCGATAATTAGAGGCTATTAACTATTTTGTTTGTATGTTGTTATTATTTGTGATGTATTACACCTTCTTTAACTTTCTCATTCTATCATTTCATTCTGCAGTTTGACATTCTGTGGATCAAAACTGTACCCTATCATTTTGTTCATGATCTAAGAACATATATATATATATATATATATATATATATATATATATATATATATATATATATATATATATATATATATATATATATATATATATATATATATATATATATATATATATTCTGAGTTGTCTTTAGCCTTTTGTAAATGTACTTATGCCTTGTTATCCTTGTGATGATGTTAGTTCCTATAGTATTCTGCTGTACATTCTTGCTAGTTGAATTGTACTTCATATATTATTTGCAGAAATTTTTTCCTATTTTATCTTTGACATTATTGATTAGACTTTTGAGGCTGGTTGATGTTCTAAAGCCTATGTTGTACCTTTGTTTACACATGTTCTTTATTTTAATGGTTACACCTGGTGTGTAGGGCTTTGTGATTTATGTTTGCTGTTATCATGTCTTCTTAGATTCTTCTTTGCTCCATGTTTTAGGCTACAGCATATATTGGTTATATCTTTTAATATTCTTTGATGTTATGTTAAATGTCTGCTTCATATTAGGCATGGTATTAGTATTGGTTGATAAATCCCTTTAAATTCTGCTATCTTGTATGTCATAAGAATTTTTCATTGGGAAAGTATTACACTTTTTATTTCAATTGGCTTTACAATCATTTATAGGAAGTACAATGCAACAGTCTGGAGTGCACAGTAGTATACTATATGGAATTTCAAACCAACATCATAATTAGATAACATAAGTACCTATTCCAAAAGGTTAATGAAAACTCAAAATATATGCCTTTGTTCTTAGTACATAAACATGGACATAGTTTTGATCCACTGAGTGCCAAATTAGATTGTATAGATAGTAATAGCAGAAAGAGAAAGAAGACTTAATATATTGCAAATGATAATAATAATAATAATAATAATAATAATAATAATAATAATAATAATAATAATAATAATAATAATAATAATAATAATAATAATAATAATAATAATAATAATAATAATAATAATAATAATAATAATAATAATAATAATAATAATAATAATAATAATAATAATAATAATAACAATATAAAATATAAAAGTGTTAATACCATTCAATTATTAAACTGATGGAATGTGTAAATCAATTTATTTATGTATTAATATCAATCACGATGAATCAGAATTCAGGATGAAGAAAAACAGCTATGTATAATGTACAACATTGAAAATATTAAACTGAATGGAAAATCTAAAACCTTAAATTGAGAATAATTACACACTCATACTTTGTAAAGCATACATAAGTATGCAAAATGTATTTTATATAATAAATGAAGTTTAAAACAAAATTATATATATATATATTGTAACCTCTGGCTTCTTCCTCTATTCACTTTATTAGATTTATAAATGCCCAGGTGCCAATTCTATACAAGATAGAATAAAATTTATAACTGTAATTGCTTTTTAACTTATTTAAAAGATTCTTATACTGTAATTATTCTATGGCTTAGCTCAGTTAAGGTTATAGAATATGGTATTGATATAGGATGCAAATAAGGGTAATAGAATATCTATAGATAACAATTCTGTAACATTAATCTAATTATATTTCAAGCATTTATTCAATTATAAAACCATTGCAAAATTGTCAATTATCATATTTATTACAGGATAGACAATGATGAGGATCAGTACCTTTTCACCCATATCACTATCTATTTTAAGCAAAGTAAAATATAATATTGGCACTGTAATATTGAGATTTATCAACTCCAGACAGATGAAATAAATTGACTTATACTGGCAAATCCATATATTCTCTAACTATATTATGTTAACCATATGTGTGTGTGGAAATGGAGAATTGAACATATATAAGAAAACAATTCATATGGGATATTAATTCAATAAAACATTTATTGACAATAAAAGACAAAATAACAAAATATATATATATTATTTTATACATCTTGCTATTAACTATAACACTTCTCTTCCTACTTAGATAAAGTACACTTTTCTCAAACCAATATCTCATTTATACTAAAAAAATGAATTGTTAAAATGAAATGAATATGATATTAATATGATCTGTTATAAGGATTTAATATTTATTTGTAAGCAATTAATAGTTTTCTTCACTATTTCTTTATTACCTATATTTTCGAATATGTGTGCCTTTAAAATGTTATAAATATAATGCATTTATCAATCATAATATTTATTAATTTATTTATGAAACAATTGAAATAAAATAAAAATATAATTTTGGAAACAATAATAATAATAATATTTATAACAGTACACTCACATTCTAATATAAAATTTATGTATACTATGATTTTTAAATCATGTAAGACAATATATTGTCTTACAATAATAATAATCAGTTACATTAGCTTTTAAAAAAATATATATATAAATATTACATTTCTAGTATAAACAAATATATATATATATATATATATTTAATCATTAGATGATGAATTGTTATAAACTTGAAATTTAAAAAATTGAAATGTCAACAAAGTATACACTGCTTCTATTAGTTGAAGACTAATCTAGAAAGAGTTACAATAATTTCTGATACTTTAAAATATTCTAGTAAATATACAAAATAACATTGATATATAATGAAATTATTCTATTAATCACTAGAAACCAAAATTTTTGATTGATAATATAATCCTGGTAAAGTCTGCTTTATTCCTCCAATTTTTAATGCTTAATATATTTTTTATTTCCATTGTAACCGATCTAACTGTGTGTTTTTATAAGCAATTACTTAATAGCATTCAGTGATGCATTTCATTATTCATTTTATGTAGATACATGAATAATAAATTCTTTATTTATAATTCTTTTACTAAGAAAACAAATTATATTGGATAAATTCTTTTTTTAATTTTACTTTATGTAATATTAAGAATAGGCTTTTAAAAACCGAAAATATATAAAGCGTTTCACAATAGTATTGAATATGTTTTTTCATAATCATTTTCAGTTCTAATATTTTTCTATAACTCAAGTATTATCGATTTACAACAAAATGTTAAATAACTTATAGTGGATATTCTTACGTGGTATTCAGGCATTTTAAATACAGTGAACTCAAATCATTATTAGCTGGTAAAGTCAGAGCTGAAACCTTGCAGGTTTATTTTTGGCATGTTCATCTTATTTTTTTTAAGTAGTCTCCCCAAACTTCTTGTCAACACACTCACGCCCTCTTTTTATTATTATTATTATTATTATTATTATTATTATTATTATTATTATTATTATTATTATTATTATTATTATTATTATTATTATTATTATTATTATTATTATTATTATTATTATTATTATTATTATTATTATTATTATTATTATTATTATTATTATTATTATTATTATTATTATTATTATTATTATTATTATTATTATTATTATTATTATTATTATTATTATTATTATTATTATTATTATTATTAATCACTTGCCAACACTCCAAAACTTGCTTGCTTTATAAAATGTCAACAATAGAGTATTAAAACAAGAGGCAAAAAAAATATTAAATATTAAATATTGATTTACAAATGTTATCCAATAACAGAGAGATAATCTTTACAATTCCAAATGTAATATTATAAACAATACATAACCAGTAAATAAAAAAATAAAATATAAATAAGAAAATCATTTTAATTAATTATATATGAGTATATCTGTTTTACTTTGCATGTAAATTTTACCATTACAACCTAGACATTATAAGTAACTGTATAAAAGATGGACAAAGTGTAAGATGATGCAAAAATGAACATACATTCACATATATACAAGCCAAATCTTGGATTGGAGCAGACAATAATTTAAACACCAATGAACAACACCTGCTATAACCTTCCTATTAATTCCACTCTTATACCAACATTCTCTGATGTTTTTCTGTCTTCTTATTCCACTACTGGACATATAACCTAAAATTTTACCAACTGGTACATCCAACTAAAGTTTAATTTTCTAAAACTCAATTTTAAATATTAAATTATATCACAATTCATTTTTCTAAGATTACTATCTTTAGCCATTGTTAACACAAATGTGAACTTTCCACATTTCTTCCTGGTGCCAACCTGGAAGGTCACAATATATATATATATATATATATAGGATATATATGTGACCTATCCATATATATATATATATATATATATATATATATATATATATATATATTAATGAGATGGGGGTTAATGGAAGTGAAAAAGGATTGAACTGGGTGATGGAAAAATATCATCACTCCTAGTCCATTTAAAATGAAATATTTACAAAAAGTATATTTAAGTAAAATTATTTAAGGGAGCATGAGATCCAAAAATCTGTAAGATCATTGAGAGATCAGCAGAGCAACTATAAATCCACCAGCATTATAAAGCAAAAGTAATTATAAGTAATACTCAAAATACCATTCACCATCATAAATGTTCCACAATAAAATATAATAAAATCAACAGTCCATCTTGTGGCTGGATTTGAACAATAAAAAATATAAATCAATAGTCAAACTTGTGACTGGATCAGAAATGAGTCTTCTGTAGACCAGGCTAACTATTGAGTCTTTGCCAGCTTGGGGCATTTGTTTAACCATTAATTTGGAGTCACAAACTAAGTGTGAATCCATCACAATACATAACTAGAAAAATCTAAACAATAATGCTGGAATATTAAAACATGCTGATCATCATAAATGCTCAGGACACTTAGTACCATTAATGTACTGGCCAACTATAAACTTAAATTTTTACCAAGACTGAACTAAAATAAAATATAGTGCATGGACTTTAAAGAGTATCCTCTTTTGCACCAACCAGGATGATGATTGATCATCCCTGGATGCCCCAAAGCACTAAATACATGTCCCCATTTATATATTCATCCTGTGCACAAATCTAGCTCAGAGAACACAAGCTCTATTACTGTATGTGACCAAGAGATGATGCAATACAATTTTAACAATTAAATACAAGTTTATTAATAACAAAAAAAAAAAGAAATATTAAGATCTGCAGAATCAAGCTTCTGATTTTGAATAATATACAAAATTATATGTACAATTAAAGTTATTATACTGATTTACAATATTTCTTAATGTTTATATATATATATATATATACACACACAGACTTGAATTTTATAATATATGATGAAAACATTTCAATTGAACATAAAATAATTGTTTAAAAAAATACTAAAATTTACATATGTGTTATACGTGACAAGCATTGGTATTTGCAATATAATTGACAGATATACACACACATACATGTATGTGCGTGAAATTTCTGAACATATTTAGCTTGTTCCATAATAATACATGGTTAAGCTTTTAAATTATATTTTAAATAATACAAATACTTATGCTAGATTTACACAGCATGTATATAGAATTGCACAGATTATTAACAAATTTAATTTTGTTAAACAATAAATAACAATACTTTTATAATTATTAATTCCATTTTGAATATACATAAAATTTTCATACATAAATATTTTTAAAAATCAGTTTATCAAATTCTATTACAGCTTTCTTTTATTTTTTAAAAAAAAGTACAGTCCATTTTTGAGAGGTTAGAAAGCTTTTTATTAGGTTACCTCTTAACTAATTATAAATGTCTTTAAATTTAAAAATATAGATTTAAATGTCTATCAAATGAATTATTGAAAAACAATTCACTTTTGTATACACGTTTATCTGTGCTTCTCTTCACATATGTAGGCATAGCAGCATACATATAACTACTTCTTTATTCAGTTGGTGTTTTTCTTGGGCAAGTTGTTTTTGGTAAATCCAGACAATTGTCATCATCAGGTAAAAATACATAATTCAGGTATGGTTGGCTTTCTCCCTTCTGTAGTCAGTTCCACTTATACTTGGATTTTGTAAGCTTCAGGTCAGCAAGCTGTTTTCCAGAACACTTTTAAGGCTATGAATTACAAAGAATCTTGACCCTTTTCCTCCATGTAAATTCAAACTCCACCAGTGAACTGAAGCAGCCACTTCCTTGCATTCTTACATCCTCGTGGCAGTTCTCTTGATAATTATTCTTGCTATTTTTGCAGCTAGCTTTACTGTGGCCATTTTCTGCTACAGTTACCAACTCTTCACAAAATATTTTAGCCAACTTTACAGCTAGCTCTTTTGCTAACTCTTACAAAACTGCAAGCCAAACTGTTCTCTTCAAAAATCACTATCCAGCCTGTTCTCTTCAAAAAATCATTATCCAGACTGACTGGTATTTTTTATCAGTCTTTTTATAAAATCATCTGAGGTGATAACAACACCTTGATTGAAAATAGTTTTTATTTTTATCTCTCTAATCCCTTTGGAAATAAGCTTGAAATTTTTAGTAAAGTGTGACATACATGTTTTCACTTAGGGGATTTCTAATAGATAGAAATGTTGTTTAATTAATTAAAATTTCAAATATACAATACTTGTTTTTAAAAGTCAAAATCAGAATAATAATAATAATAATAATAATAATAATAATAATAATAATAATAATAATAATAATAATAATAATAATAATAATAATAATAATAATAATAATAATAATAATAATAATAATACAATATTTATATTTATTCAGACCTTTTAAAGGTTTAATTTATAAAACAATATTTTAAATCAGATTATTATTTATTTATTTCTATTTCAATGAATGTAGAAAATATCTACTATAATTTTTGTCTGTGTTTATTTCTACTTTTCCTTTCAACTTTATATATATATATGCACACACACTATTAGTGTGTGCTATGTAATCCAACTGGTTACAATATATATATATATATATATATTGTAATTTTAATTGGTTCACTGTAATAAGGGATATATAAAATGTATCTAATAGTCCAAAATTTAAATTTTTTAAAATATAACTGGCACTAATAATTTAATATTTAACTTTTAGGAGAGAATTTGAAAGAGATAATAAATACACATTTTTTTTATTTGTAATTGTTTTTTTTTTGTTTTATATATCAGTATAAAAGTTTAATAATATATTTTTAAAATAATCATAAGGACAATAAAATATCATTGATCTTAATATTTTTATTAAAATATTTCTATGAAGCTGAATAAATAAATTATTTTAAATTTAAATTAAAATATTGAATTTTATCAGTTTTAAAATATTTATTAGTTTTTTTTTGTTTGTGTGTTAAATTTTAAAATAACAAGTTAGATATTAAATAACTGAGAGATAACTTTCAAGTTATTGACCAATGACATTTAAGCAATTGTTTTCCATGTCATGTTTCGGAATATTTATAGAATTAGCAGATGATGGGGAAAAAAAGAAATCAAGAGGTAAAATTAAATCATTGTATAAAAGATTTGTAAAATTCAATGAATTATAAAAATATTTTATTCTATACAACAGTTATATAAGTCAATTAATCTTAAAGGAATGAATATAAAATATTTAAAAGAAGTTTAAAAAGATGGTAGAGTAATATAAACTAATTTCTTCTTCAGTGTCACAGTTATAATTTGGGAAGTCAATCTACAATTTTAAAATGCTAATAAGAAAAAAATTTCCAGTATATATTGTTATTATAAAGGGAAATATGGGAAAAGATAAAAGTGCTTTGTTACAAGTAATTAAAAAGTAGACAGTTATTTACATAAGAAAATATTTTCAGTTTATCTCTACTTTATTTAATAGCCTACGTAACAATTTGACTAATAAAAGGAATCAAACCAATATAAGAATAATTAACTTTTATGAATTCAGAAAGAGAAGGGATAAAACTTTAGTATAAGGTATAATTGAGATGAAAAGTTGAAGAAAATAATTAGTGCTATCAATCAAAGTAACTTATACTATTCAAATTAGAAATATAATATTATTATTTAAGGATGGATATTTGTAATATTTTATAAAGTAGCATTAATTTAAACAAATAACATAATAAATGTTCATTTTTAATTGGTCAATAAAAATATATAGTTAAGATAAGTCTTCTATTTAGCCATTATAAGTTTTTATTAAAGTAAAAACATAAAATGAAGAATTCATGAAGAAGAGTTAATAAGCTTAAACCTGTTAAATAAATTAAAAATTACATCATGAGAGACTTAATTTCAAGAAACTTATCCATGTTTATCATAAAAAAAAGAAATTCTTATAAAACATAGGGATGAAACTGAAGGATTAAAGTGAAAATAATTTATTAATCAATACTTCAAATAATTAACATTTAAATATATGTTTGACTTGGTTTGTTAATTACAGATTCCATTAACTTTTATAATAGTGATGTATTAAAAAAAATTCTGGCATGTAAATTTGGAAAATTGTCTCAAGAAGTATCTCACAGTGAAAGATTTCAGTTTATTATTGTTGGTGATTAGTTTTAAAATGTTGGGTAGAAGATCCTTGGAACTTCTAATAAACATAACAGTTTAAAGTCATAATTTGCAAAGAAGTATTGACTATCATATTGAAGTATGTGAGAAGAAATCACAAGGAAGAAAAAAAAGGAAAAAAGAAAATTTTTTTTTTTTTCTTTGAGTATTATTTTAAACAATTGTCAATATTATATTAGTTGTTAAGTTTAATATTAAATTAGGTAAGTTAAATGTTTTTATTTATTAATATGTATTACATTTTCATGTTTGTTTTAAATCAATAACTTTAAAAGTTATGCTTAGGATGAGAACGTAATAAGTGTGAAGGAAAGAGAAGATTAAAAATGGGGTAAAACAATACTTCGAGTTTTTATTATAAGATAACAGAATTTAAATTAATTTATTATACGTTTTAAAGATGAAATAATTAATAATCAATATACTGTCATGATAAAGAACGATAGATACTAGTTATAATAATATAAAAAATTGTATGATAATGAAATTTTAAAGAGCAATATGAAAGGATTAAATGTATGAATGATAAAAGTGACTAATTAAAAAAAGATTTGATCTCAGTTTTAATGTAATAAAGTAAACATTGATGATTATCAAATTATATACTTTGTTTTGTAACACATCATCGTTAGATATGTAAGATAACGATGAATGGGAAGATAATATTGTAATATTATTATGCTGTTATATTGTAATGATGGATGCCAGCAATCCCTATTTAAAGTTAGATAAGTTATCATTCCAAGATATGATTAATGTATTTAAGTTATACTTTTCTGAAGAACTGATGGAAATAACATAATGAGGTTAGTCTATATGATACTCATATATGTAGTTTTGAGACATATTGATGTGAGGAATTTTTATAAAATAGAGTTGTTAAGATCCATAAGAGCTTGATGTAAAAGCCTGGATATTAAAATACCATCATTAAGAGAAAATGCTATTTTCCATGAGAGCACATCTTATTTAAAAAAAAAAAGAAGACCTCCATTTCACATTTATAGTATTTTGCTATACTAAAATCATTTTCTTATCTGCATAATTTTTAAATAGTAAAGAAAAGTAAGGTAAGCATCAAATATAATTGGTTGTATTTTAAAAGATATTGTAATATCTTATCTAAAATGTAGAAAGTTGTTTGATATGAAATTGAAGTAAATGCAAAACAAATGTTATAATACTTAAATAATTTTTGAATTGATATCATATTGAAATAAAATGAGATCAATGATGAAAATAAAAGGAAAGAATGGATGAATAGAATGAATGATTATCAATGGGTGATTTAATCTTGGTTCTATTACTTATTTTAATCTTATATATTTTATATTATAAAAACCAAGAACATAATTGTAAGGTTTAAGTATAGTTATTAATAGAATTTATGAAAGAATTGTATTGTATGAAAGGGAAGTAAAAGAAAAATATATTGTGCATTCAATAAAAGACTTGAAAAATTGAACTTCTATATTCAAAACTGACAAACAGTGTTATAAAATCTTAGCAAGAGAGAAATATAACATATGTTAGCAATAAATCAATTTGAATTTTTATTAATAAAATGCTGATGTAATTAAAAAGTTTAATTTCTAAACAGTATATGTAATTAGTGTTCTCATTAATGTAAATAATTGTACAAAGATATTAATAATATTATATGTGTTTGTATTTTTATAATATGTAATAGTTAAAATATTATTTTAAACCATTAAGCATCACATGATCACATTTCCTATACTAGCACATTAATTGTTGATAAACAGAGCAAAACTCTCCATACAGTATTGCCACCTGTGCTAAACAGAGTAATCAATGGATGCCAGAAGGCTTGTGCATAAAATCCCTATCTAATGCCTGCTCATCCAATATCCCCAGACTAGTTTCTGGCTTGTGGCCTTCGTCAGTGAGGAGCTTTGGATCTGAGAGCACTGCATCTAGATCTTAGGATCTAATGCAACCCTCTAGCAACCACCTTTTATCTCTACTTAACTTCAAAACTATGAGAATGAAATTGAAAACACAAAAAATATTTTCAATCTAAGCTCAATAGCTTATATAGTCATATGGGTCTGAACGCAGTTCAGCACCCATACATTTTGGTGTCTTTGGCTCTTTTACAACCACAGCCACCACCATCCTATTAGGCAGAATTGGTGTTAAACTATTAAGCATCACATTTCCTATACTAGCACATTAATTCTTGATAAACAGAGCAAAACTCTCCATACAGTATTGCCACCTGTGCTAAACAGAGTAATCAATGGATTCCAGAAGGCTTGTGCATAAAATCCCTATCTAATGCCTACTCATCCAATATAGCACAGGTGGCAATACTGTATGGAGAGTTTTGCTCTGTTTATCAACAATTAATGTGCTAGTATAGGAAATGTGATCATGTGATGCTTAATGGTTTAACACCAATCCTGCCTAATAGGATAGTGGTGGCTGTGGTTGTAAAAGAGCCAAAGACACCAAAATGTATGGGTGCTGAACTGAGTTCAGACTCATATGACTATATAAGCTATTGAGCTTAGATTGAAAATATTTTTTGTGTTTTCAATTTCATTCTCATAGTTTTGTAGTTAAGTAGAGATAAAAGGTGGTTGCTAGAGAGTTGCATTAGATCCTAAGATCTAGATGCAGTGCTCTCAGATCCAAAGCTCCTCACTGATGAAGGCCACAAGCCAGAAACTAGTCTGGAGATATTGGATGAGTAGGTATTAGATAGGGATTTTATGCACAAGCCTTCTGGCATCCATTGATTACTCTGTTTAGCACAGGTGGCAATACTGTATGGAGAGTTTTGCTCTGTTTAAAATATTATTATTGATTATTGTTATTTGTTTAAATAAACAAATATTTTGATATAAATGTAGACTACTCCGAATTACTTTCATCACACTGCATATCCAAGTACATAAATTATGGGGAGTATTATAAAGAACAAAACTTGATAAATTATTTGTTTATTAAATTAAATTATAACTACTTAAATGATATTATTTAAAAGCATTATATTTTTAATCTGAAATATTTATATTTTTAAAGTCATATTCAATTCATTGTAAAATTAATTTGAATTCATTTGTAAAATGAATTTTTTTAAAAAAGTATAAATCAATTTTTGACAGGTTAGAAAAGTTCCTTTTTATCAGGTTACTCTAAAAGATTTGTTTTAGATTTTTTTCTTTTTTTAAAAATAATAATATCAGCTTTTAACAGATTATGTTAATTAATTACAAATGTTTTTTTTTCTTTCTTAATTAAAAGATTATGGAGTTTTAGAAGTGTCTATGAATCAATCATTTCATTCCAGCAAAATTTTACTTGCCTTCTTTTAAAATGTCTAGACTTTCTTAATATTATTTTACCAAAGAAATTATTTAAATTTTCATTATTATATATAAGCTATCAGTCTCGATATATATATATATATATATATATATATATGTATATATATATATATATATATATATATATATATATATATATAACTATCACAGACCACATTTAACTGATTATAACATCTTTAAATTAAATATAGAAATTTTAAAATGTCTTTTAAATGAATTATTTAAAAACAACTCACTTTTGTATATACATTTCTCTGTGCTTCTCTGCATATATAGATAACAGCAGCATACATATACCAAATTCTTCATCAAGCTTTCTCTTGGTTAGCTTGGTTTTGATCATCATCAAGATAGATATAATTCAGGTAACTTGTTGACATGCCATGAAGTTCTTTCTGTCTAGGGCTTGATGGGCTTTAGGCTATCAAGCTGTTTTGATTTGGTAGATTTAAGGCAAACAACAATTCTCTTAGCACACAACTGTAGCTATGAATTTCAACACAAAGAAGAGGGTCATTTTCCTTCATGTAAATTCAGACTCCACTGAACTGTAGTGAATATGCTTCCTCCTGTCTTGACTTCAGCTACATCTTCACGGAAGATCTGTTCAAATCTGCTAGCTAACTCTGCAGCTAACTATTCTGCTTCTCAAAAATATTATTAACAAAGCCTTCTAGCCAGTTCTTACAAAATATTTAGCCAAGACCTTGCATCTGGCCAATTTGGACAACTAATTACTGCCAACTTCCAACTATTTCTCAAAAATATTAGAATAAGAACTAAAATAATCTTTTTATAAGCTCTTTTATAGCTAGATTGCTAATGTGATAAAAACACATTACAAACTGTTTTCAATTTGTCTAATCCTTTTGAAAACAAGTTTTATCAAAAGTATGATTGGTAAAAGTTGGTTTCGGTTAACTTTAATCCTTTGGAATTTTATAATCTACAAAGATTTTTAAAAATTGATAAAAGAAATGTATACAAGCATTATTTCAAAAGTAAATCATGCTTGTTTTTAAATTCAAAATCAGAATACAATATTAATTTACTTATCAGACCTTTTTAAATCAAATTTTATTTTAAATTTGCAATTATTTAATCTTTTATTTATGTTAGAAAAATATAGATAAATATCTACAAAAATTTATGTCTGTGTTTATTTCTACTGTATCTCTTTCAATATATATATATATATATATATATATATATATATATATATATATATATATATATATATATATATATATATATATATATATATAAAGCAGAATGAAGATATTTATTTCTAAATTTATTTTTATGTAATTTTATTCTTTCATTTAAGCTCAAATTACTCTCACCTATATACAACTTCTTTCATAAAGTAGCTGCTTTAAGAAATTATTGTTATAGAAATCAAAGATTAAATTATTCTGATAAAGTTGCTTTATTTCAAGAAGGTCAATTTTATAAAGATTATTTTAATATTGGCTATTTGTTAAAGATATTTTATTTAATAATAATTATGTTTCTGTTATTAATAGTAATAATGTGAAGGATAAAGAAAAATATTTTTTTATTTCTTTGCCTTTAAATTGTAAGTAAGAATATTAATTTATTTGGAAATAATAAAATTGCTTGGAAAAGAGTTATTAATTTGAATAATTTATTAAATAATACAAAGTAGATTTTTGATGGGATGATTATTCTTGGAATAGTGTATATTATTCCTTTTTTGTAAGAAGATTTATATTGGTCAGAGTTGTTTGAGCTTAAATGAAAGAATAAATATGCATAAATAGTAGGGTTAGAAATAAATATTTTAGTTCTCTCTCTCTCTCTCTCTATATAAATATATATATATATATAAATTATTACATATAATACGGTTATGTATTGAGTTACTTTTACTTTGGAATATATATATATATATATATATATATATATATATATATATATATATATATATATATATATATATATATATATATATATATATATATATATATATATATATATTCTGTAGTCAAGTTGCAAGCTTTAAGTGTCCATATATATTCAATGGACCATTAGTAAGAATGGATTTCCATTCTTGCTATTAAAAGGTGTGAAGGTTGCCTTGACAGCAGTGAGAAATATTGATTACTATAATTTACTGTGAATGTTTAGGTGGTTACTGGTTGGAACTTAATTTTATATATATATATATATTATAACGGTATATAAATATGCCGTTACATTAATTTAAAATAAAATCTTAAAGTTCACAAATAAAAATAAAATCTATTAAAAAACTAAAAGCTAAAATGTTTGTTAAATGTATATATATTCGCACAGATGCAAATCTTTAAAAATATTTTTTTTATAAATAAAAAAAGGTATTTGAATGTACTTTTTTATAAAAAAATACAAGATTTAAATATAAAAATATTTTAATAAAGAAATAACGTAAGTAAAAATAAAAACAGGTATTAATTAATTCCTGTAATCTGTAAATGGGAATGATTGTTTATTAATTGAAAAGCAAGCTAGCCTTGGGGCTCTTGTGTAATTAAAAAGTCAGATGAAAATTAGATAAGAGAATAAAAAGAATTTAGCTTGACCAATGGAAGCACCAATCCTCTCGGACCTTAACAAAAATTTGGATTAGTGACGTCTTTGTTCGTTCAATCTGGAGATTTACTATAAAAGCAATCTGGAGATTTACTGTAAAAAAAAAAATATTGAGTTCCAGTGAGTTTTTTTAGCTTGCTTTTGTGAGAAGGGTGATAGGATGCACATATCGCTCTCTCTCTCTCTCTCTCTCACTTATCTCAAATGAAATGACTGTAATACCAGGATTGTTCCAGCTAAGGCTGCCTTCAGATAGACTGGGTTTCAAATAAGACTCCATGGAAATTAACACCAGGAACCGGGAGCTCTTCTACTGTAAGCTATATGAACTGAACAATTGTTAAAATCATAAAATTAATTAAGAACTTTCATCAAGAGTTGACAAGTTTAATAAACAAGCTAACCTAAATTTTGAATGTACTTTTATCTGACTTTTGTACATTTTCAAGTCAATTAATAATGTTTAATTTTATATGTTTGGCATTTGATAAAAATCATTTCCATTTTTTTTTCTTATTGTATAAATTATTTAAATGCATGAAATTTAGGTTGGGTATAGATGTTGCATAGATTTGTTAGTGGTTAATTATGTTGCTGTTTCATATTCGATTGGAATATATAGGTCATTGATGTCAGTGCGGCATCTTATGATGAATGCTATTGGGTTTCTTGTATTTCCTCTGCAATTGACATTATCAATGACTTTGTATTTTGATCATTTAGGTTTATTTTGAAATGTTTTTAACCATGGAATCTGGGCAGCCGATCTATACTCAACATTATAAAACAAATTTTATAAATTTCATCTGTGCGAATTTAAATAAATGTTAAATTTAAGTTGGGCATGAATGGCTATATAGATTTGTAAAGTTATATTAATTAATGAAAGGAGGGTTATCTTAGGTTATTTGTTTTGTAGTTAAATTGGGTCAATGGATTGGATATATTGGTGTAATTAGTAGATGTAGCATGAGATCTGCTACAGGCAGGATTGCATATATACGCCTCACAACCCTTTTACCTATGGATGGGATTGTAAGTTGGCAAAAAGGACCGTGGTCCCTTCCTATGCAGTTTTTATTTTATTGTTCTTCTTGCCATACAGACGTAACATTCCTGTATTGGACAAGATCTAATGTCTTCTCTAACTATACTGTTCAGGTGTACATTCCTGCCAGTATAGTATATTTTTGTGCTGTTGGATTTTCATGCTACATTGAATACATCAATGTATCAGATGGATTGACGTTGGTTTGACTGCGAACTTTTGGCCTAAGGTTAAATAAGGGATAGAATATTTTCTTTTCAAATGCAAATCTATGTAGTTTATTCATACATGACAATCTTAAATAAATATAAATTTCATCTCTGTAGATGATTTATAATTTTAAAATAATAAGTTAAATTAAAAGAATGTTAAAATCTAAAATAATGTTATTCCTCAAAATTTATATGTGTGTAAATAAATGTTTGTATGTTAATTTCTGGCAGTGGCTTTTATTTTATATATATATATATATATATATATATATATATATATATATATTTATATATATATATATATATATATACAAACTAAACAAGTTATTTCTTATCTCTGCATCTCCATGAACTAGTGACAATGGGCTAACGGTCTGAATATTTAAATAAAGTGGAATCTTAACAGCGTGTATGTGCCTACTTTATAAATTTTTTTAGGATCAAATGCCTAGATGGCGCCCTTGTAGTGCAGATTGCTGTTAGATTCGATCTTCACTTTCTTTTGGATCATTATTATATATATATATTATAATGGTCAGAATGAATGTAGTCTTACCAGTTCTGCACTACAGGGTACCACTATGTCACTTGAACCTAGAAAATTTATATAGTAGGCAGATACATAAGTTAAGAAAAAAAAATTTATATATATTTTATTCCGACCATCATCCCAAATCACTAGCTTAGTGACATGCAGAGATTTACAAAATATAAATTCTTAAAATATCTTTTCAATATTATATAAAATAAAAGAAGCCACTGCCAGTAATTAATACACAAACATTCATTAACGCACATATGTAATTTAGAATTATTATTTTAGTCTAACTTTTACTTTAACATTTTATTTACATTTTTAACATTTATTTTTGGAAGTTCGCACAGATGAATTTAATATTTTATTAAAGTGTTGAGTATGGATAGACTACATAGATTGCATTTTTAAAGAAAATATTCTATCCCTTATTTAACCTTAGGCCAAATGTTCACAGTTAAACTAACGTCAATCCATCCGATGCATCGATGTATTCAATGCAGCATGATTACGACAGCACAAATACCATACTGTCAGGAATGTACATCTGAACAGCATGGTTATAGAAGACATTGTCTGTCATCCAGAACAGGAATTCTACATCTGTCTGATGAGAAGAGCAATATAAAAAAAACTCCATAGAAAGGTACTGGGTGTTCCATCTTACTATCCCATTCCATAGGCTAAAAAGGAATGATCTAAGGAGCAGGGAATACCATCTGTCTCCATTGGTCAATGAGAAAGGCTTATTTCACCTGAGGGCAACATATAAGGTGATCCTGTATGTAATGGACCTTATAATACATTTACTAATTACACCAATATATCCAATCCATTGACCCAATTTAATTTCAAAACAAATAACCTAAGATTTACCCTCCCTTAATTAAAGTAATATAATTTTACAAATCTATGTTGCCATTCATACCCGACTTAAATTTAACATTTATAAAGTTTAGTTTAATGAAAAAACAAAAATCATAATAAAACTTAAGAGAACAAAAAAAAATTAATGGAAATGATTTACAAAAAATAATAATACATTCAATAAAATAATTATTAATAACTGATTAAGTTTGGTCAGATATGAATTTCTTTTGCAATAATTTAAATACTGGAAAAGTTTTAGAATTAAAGTTCTTATTCTTCTCAAATACTGGAATTTTAGAATTATAGTTAAAGCTTATTAGACTTCATAAAGTTATTATGGTTTAAACATACTGGAAAAGTTTCTTTTTTAGAAGTTTGCAATTTGGGATCCATCGTTAATTCACCCAATGTCCTGTGGTCTGCAGTATAAGAAAATGATTGGTCATTTCTCTCTCTTTCTCTTTTTTATAGCAAAACTGAAGGGATTGAAGAGTGCATCTTTCCAATCCCTTCTTTAACTCTAGCATACCTCTGCTTTCACATCTCTGTCCTCTTCCCAGCTCTTTTTTCACTCACCAAAATTTATTTCCAAACTTTTTCTTTTATATTAGAATTTTAGATTCAGTGGACATTACATCATGATGATGGTGATGGTCTTTTCATTGAGGTCCATTTCCTGAGGGATTTTTTTTATTGGCTATTAGTTTCTATTGTTTTTTTCTCTCCTATCTGACCTTTACTTATACATTTTGCAATGCCCAAGGACTAGCTTACTTTTAACTAATTAAAATAATCATTTCCATTTTACAATAGCATTAATTAATTTATTGTACATTCTTTTTATCTTTAGATCTTTCAAGTCTTTTTCTTAATATTTAGTTTTAAAACTTTTTCTTATTTTTTTTTCTTAATAAAGTTTCTTTTTAATAATTTTTCATCTGTGTGATTTTATATATTAGAGTTTAGATGATTTTTAACTTTCAATTTTTAATTCTTAAAAAAAGTTTTTATTTGCAAACTTTTATTTTTCATGTCTAATTTTTAGAAAAAAATAATGTAATGGCATATGTGCCCGTTACAATATGTATAAAACAGAAATGCAGGCCACGCTATTAGTTTTTAATGAGGTTATGTTTGTCTTTTTGAAAAAATAAAATAATAAAAAAAATTGGTGGCCTAGTGGTTAGCATAGCTTCCTTACAAACAGCTGGGGCTGGGTTCACTTCCCAGTCAATGCATTTGACATATGGGAAAAAAAGAAGAATTAAAGAAACTTTACTAATAAAATGTACGATTTGAATCAATTAAATTATTTAAGTGTTTTTTTTAATATTAAGGATGTGTAGATTGTAATTTGGAATTATAGATAATAGTATACATTTGCTGATATGTTTTTAGTCCTTTGCACTTGAGAATTTTGTTTTATCAAAAAAACAAATGTTTGTATTATAGAGTTTATTTTTTTTGGATAAACTTGTTTAATTTTTAATTTGGGATTATTTTAATATATATATATATTAAAATTACCCCAAATCCAAAACTCAACCAAACTAGCCAAGAAAAAATTAAGAACCAAATTCCTATTTTTAAGCAACTTTTTATTCTTCTCAAAATTAATAATGCAACTCTTAGGAAAAAAACATTAAATTCCCTACATTTTTTAAAAAAAATAAATCTACCATTTTAATGATTCTATCCTATCACTCAATTTGGATAACTTTTTCATCTTTCTAATATCATGCAATGGAAAATTATTAAAAACTAAACCCCACAAACCCATACTAAATATCAACTACAAATACTCATCTAATTTTTTAAAAAAACACCTATAAATATATATTTAAATAAACACAACCCTATATTCTTTCACTCATGCAACAAAATTAATATATATAAATAAATACAAATATATCAAAATAAAATGTAAACCTTAACCATATATCAGCAAAACTACCCTTAAATGCAAAAAATCTCATCAAAATGTAAACATTACAAGCATAAAGCTAAACTAATCAATAAATAAATAATGTGTATTTGTTATTTGTACTTGATCGTTAGTATGGGTTTGTGGAGTTTAGTTTTTAATAATTTTCTGTTGAATGAGGAGGATTAAAATATTATTTAGATTGAGTGATAGGGTAGAATCATTAAGATGGCAGATTTATTTTCTTAAAAAATGTAAGGAATTTAATGTTTTCCTAGGAATAGTATTAATAATTTTAAAAAAAAAATAAAACGTTGCTTTAAAAAAGGAATTTGGTTCTTAATTTTTTCTTGGCTAGTCTGGTTGAGTTTTGGATTTGGGGTAATTTAATTATTTATTGACTAGTTTAGCTTAATTCTTGTAATGTGTGTGCGTATTTATATATAATGAATTTAAAAATGCTTTTAAAAGAAAGAAGTTGCTTGCTTTTTTTAGGAAAAAAATAATCTATTTTCATTTTAATATTAATAAAATAAGTTTGATTTTTATTATTGTAAACATTATAATAATTACATTAAAAAAGTAGAAATGAAAACTATACATCACACAAAAAAAAATACATTTAGGGCTTAAACTACAAGCTGAATGAGATACCATTAAACTCTAAAAAAAAAATGGCATAAAACCTGCACTATACAAACTAAATTTAAACTAATTTGATTTTTGAAAAATACAGACATATCTAGGAATGTACTGAGATGAATACTTATTTAATCTAAAAACTTCTATAATATTAAGGCCTATGAAAATTTATAACAATATTACAAATTGATATAGCCGTTAAGAATTAAATGTTGTAAAAAAAAAGATGGTAGCATTAATTGTTTTAATACTAATCACAATCAATGCTGAAGGACATTTGGCAGAATAATTATAGTGGCCATACCTAAACTAGGAATCATCATTATTAAAATATAATAAAGTTATGGACTTTGAAAATAATCATCAGCACTTAAGCACCATTTCAATAATTTAAAAAAAAATTATATAGAGATTCATACATGCATATCCCAAATTTCATTGTATCAGGAACTACCATTGGCTCACAAAAACAAATGAACATATGTGAATAGGTAAAAGTAATGTCTAATCTAATACTAAATTAATGTACAGCAATAGTTTATAATAATGATTAATAAATTTATTAGTTATTTAACTGCAAATAAAAGTTAATTGTCTAACATACATTTACTAATACTACGAATGAATCGTATTTGACTTTGACTTACACATAGATTCTAATTATTAACTTATATTACAAACAAAGCAATACATGTATACATATAAATTATAATTAAATTTAAATATATTACATTTGTGCACAAACAATGCATGTAGTTATACAAAAATTATTCAAATTTAATCTAAGATAAACTATTTTAATTATATATAACATCATTTGGTTTATTAAAATATCTAAATTGATCAAAACATAAACGATTATAAATATTTGTGTACACACACATGTACATAAAAAATAAAAGAAAATATTTTATTTTTAATAATTAATTTGTCTTCAAAAAATGTAAAAATTACATTATTTTAAAATATATATTTTATTATTCTTTAAAATTAATTGGTACTTATATATAGTATATTTATAACGGGTATTTATTATATATATATATATATATATTGTAACCGGGATGCTTGTGCACCCGATCACATAGGGATTGTGATTCCGAAACAAACATGACATAGCGTAAAGCTTTATTTATTTTCTTCTATCGATAACTGTTCACTATCAATACAAGGGGGCGCCAGATATGATGATTTAATTATAATTTAACTTCTCGCATCACCTTATGTCATGTCAAAATGATTTCGAAGTCTAATCCCGCCCACAAGCTCCAACTCCCAGCATGGACCAATAGGGACACTCAGGGTCGCACTGTAATTGTTTCAAAATTACTATTATGGTAAAGGACGCTATGATAACCAATGGAGAAGACGCTTGATTAACTAACTGATCGATCCAAGCATTGGACCATGTCATTGGTTATTTGGGACCAATGCGATTATTCGTCTATGTCTCTAAACAATTAGAAGCTTATAAGATCATCCCCCCTATATTATACCGTCCGGTAAAATTATTTACTCCAGCTATATTTATAACTCATTGACATTTATTCATATTTTATAATAGGCCCTCCCAATTCTTAAATCTATCTTAACTACGGAATAAGTAAATAAATAAATAAATAAATAAATAAACATCGTGACTTACGGCACGATGTTTTAAAGCAACAAGGTTTAAGAAAGATAAATCTAGAGTAATATAATTAACTATATGCATAAATGCTAACTTTATTAATAATCAAGACGACAAATAGAATAAAGATTTAATTATAGGAAATGACTTGAGAAATGCTCGACTTGTTTAAATACTGAACAAATTTATTTAATATAAAAAACACATTGGTTAAAAGTTTTATTTACACGCACACACACGCATTTACGCACTCGCACAGAAAAGAACATATTATATATCGTAAAATATGGATGATAGAATATAAATTTCTTTTTTTACATTTTTTTATATTACATTTTTGAAGGTAAGTGTTATAAATTATAAGATAATAATTAGGGTCAAAGTTCATATTTGAAAAGTCCTGAGATTTAAATTTTAGGAATTGCATAGTGTTTGATTTTACGAAGGTTGAGATTACACTAATAAGTTACAATAATAATTTTTAAATATAATGAATTACGGAATATTTTATAGCTTAATTTGCGAAATCAAAGTTAGTTAATTATGAGATTGCCTTTTTTAAAAGTTTACGTATGGAATGAATGAAAGCATAAAAAAAATAAAGTGTTTACCTAGGATTTTGGCTTATTCTTCCGCTGCTTCTAACTAAGTGGAGGTTTGAACATGGGAGATGATGTTTTCCATAAGGAGATTGTTCATTTCTTTTTAAAGTTGAGCGTAATAAATCAGGATGATTCATGTGTTTCACGGAACATTATTGAACTGGTTGGAGCACTAATTTTAGATGGTAATATTATTAAGTATTCATAGCGACGGAGATGTTCTGGTGGCGGAGCGTCGATCAATCACTGAAGGGTTTCCTAGCCCCTCATGACAGTCGACGCTCTAAATATTAATTTCATATCGATCATCTTGAAAACGGGTAGCACAAACGAAGTAATTTAAATTAAATTGAATTTTGAGAAAGTTGAACAAAAATTTGATAATTTGACTTAGCTTCTCTTAATTAATTTTTTCATTTTTTTTATAACAACCTTTTTGCTTGATATTTATATGGGTTGGATCTTATCTGAGGATCGAATCTCCCCCCAGAGTTCCATGTTCTTAGAGTTGTCGTTGGGGTCCGTGTCCTACTCAATCCATGTGCTTAAGGCAATCTTATGTTTAGGCAATCTCATATTGCAATCTCAGTTAACAAACTTATATTCATTCACACCTTGAATGCATACGTGTGTGCGCGTCTTACGAGAACAATGTAATTTACATTAGCTAAAAGTCGAGCATTTAATCTTTCTCAAAATCATTTCTATAAGCTTTTACTTTTACTACAATTATAATTTTAAAATATCCCTTTTTAGTTTAAAACGAAACAACAAAAAGCAAACTTGACAAATAATGATTATAATAAATTAATTCTTCAAAAAATAAAACTCTTTTAATTTTATTTCAATCAATCTGACAGGTACTCTTGTATATCTGCGATCTGCTTTAGACACGGCTGTTTCTCGTTCATTCTTAAACAAGATCGCTTTTTTAAAAAGTTTTGTACCTGTCATTTATTTCGTCATTAATATATATTTAACTTTCCTAGGTTCAAACCCTATGTAACGCTATTCCGTTACATATCTCCCCGCCTGGTGTAGAGTAAAATCCGAGGATTGCGGATTTTAGCTCTGAGGAGGAGCCAAGTTATTCGGCCCTCTTAAGTGCCCTCGCATTAAATGTTCCCTTTCTAGTTACCCCCGCGGCATATACAAGTATAAATTATTTATTGATATTTATAATGGCATATTATTTTTCATTTTAGAGAATATTATTTTAGTAAATTATGTTAAAGCCTTAAATTATTTAATTAGACATATTAATATTTTATTTTACAAGTGTTTTTTAGAAGGTATGGAAAGAAAACTATCTCTATTTTTTATCATAAGTTGTAAGAAAATAAAATAGAGTATTTTACATTGCTTGAGTGTGTGTGTGTGTTTACATGTACCGACTTTGTCTCGGTATATATCCCCGTGATCCGTCCAAAAAAAATAACAATGTGAGGTTTGGCATTTTAATTTTTTCACAATAAAATTATTTATTTTCTTTCTATCTCTCTCTCTTTGCTCCGCTCCGTGTAAGCCGATTATCCTATAGTTCGACTTCCCCTCACATAAAGAAAACGAAGTGGCAGGTCATGTGGTCAGGCTCGGATTGACATCTACGAACTAAACTCGGCGTGCCATAATTGGTATATCTTGCCCAATCTGGTACAGGCACCCTGGGTGGAAGGTTGGCATGGGGATGGACATTTCCGAAGTCCCGCGATGCAAGGTTACGAACATATAGGCATTCTCTACGGCCTATCTAATGGAAGGCAGGGGGATGGACCTTTCCGAAGTCCCCTCTGCAAAAACGACAACATATACGAGGTAGCGAATAATCTTTTATAGTACAATAAGCATTCGAAATATCCGAGCTCTGTACCTCCTAACACAATGGTAAATAGTGAGGGAAGGAACAACAATAGAGCACTCTCGTGATCCGGCTTTTCTTTCTTTCTTTAGGTGGTCTAGTTGAAGTCGGGCGACTTTCTTTGATCTAAAATGGCTTTCAGGAATATTGACTTATTAAAAACGGCTTTCAGAAATATTGACTTATTTAAAATGGCTTTCAGAAATGTTGACTTATTTATCTTGAATAGTTTCCTTTCGTGTTTAGTTATCTGCGGTCGGCTGTGATTGAAAAGATGCTTTATTAACCCCCCTTCCCCCCTTGTTATTGTATGATGTGATGCGACGTGTAGGTCCTTTCCGGTCCGAGGTCATTTTCCTTCAGTTTCAGTTGTTTATAAGTCGTGTTCCGGTAGTCGTATTCCTTTGGCAAATCCGTGTTTGTCAGCGTGTTTTTAGCCTAAATTTTCATTAGTATCGATCTGGTGGTAGCTTTCTCCTCTCTGGTTCTTGTCTCGGCCTCTCTATCTGCCTTCCCCGTCCTTCCGCTCGCTCGAACTTGGTTATGGCGTCCCCCATCTCGTGGATGCCCTTGTCATCCCGGCTTATCATCATCCGCCTGATGTCTGTCGGCATGTTGTGTCGGATGAGCGAGATGATTTGCTCTTCCGTCATGTGATACGCTGGCAGCTGCTGGAGGCCGGCCACCTGCCTGTAATAGAACTGGGTTATCGTCTCGGTAGGTTTGAACCCGTACTTTTCATTGGTGATGTGGAAGTAGATCCCCTCTTGTCTGGTGGCGTTCCAAAAGCTTCGTAGGATCTCTTCTCGATATTCCACGAATGATCTAGGTTTAAACTCGATCGTTTGCCACCAATCTCTAGCTGGCCCTTGCAGGTATGTGCTGGCAATATTGATTTTGTCCGGTTCCGGCTTAGAGGGCTCAGAGAACAGGTTCCGTGCGCTCTCCACATGGTCCATCGGACTCTCGTTTTCACCTGCCCTGAAGATTTCAATTTTTATTTGCCTTTCGGCCCACGACTGGCTCGGTTCCCGCACATTTATTCTCCGATCGAATTTCCTTTCCAATTCCTCCAGACGTTCGGCCATAATCTCTCTCGGTATGTTCTGTTGTGGCTCGATTCCTTCTATCTTTCTATCTATCGCGTCCACCTTTCGTCTTACGTCCTCCAATTCCGCTTTTGCTTCTTCTATCTCGGCTTTTGCTGTGCCGATCTCTACCTTTATTGAGGTGATTTCAGTCTTTATTTCGTCGGTCTTTATTTCCTCTTTGCTCTCCTCCTCCTCTGACTCTCCTGTGTCTCCCTTCATTATTTTTCGTATCTCCCTAATGAGTTCCTCTCTATCCTCCTTTCTCTCTCTCCTTCTTTCTTCCCTATCTTCCCTCATCTCTATCATCATTTGGCTCATCATTCTTATGAGTATTTTTATGTCTGATTCGGTCTCTTCTTTAACCTCTATCTTCTTGAATGTTATAGGGCTTTCCCCTGTCTCCTCCCACGCAGTATCGTTATTGCTGTCCATTTGATAAAAGATAACTTTTTTGTTGATGCTTACAGGAACGTGATTATTTTATTTTTTTGATTTATTTTTGATACAAGTGATTAATCGACGTCCGCGCCTCTATCTCCCGCTATGTTTTTTTTTTTATTTATTTTATTTCGCTCCGGCTCCAAATGTTTTATTACAAGGTTTGCGATATTGTGAATCGCTGTATTTTGTTCCGTTTACTTATTTTCCTTTTCTCCCTTTGTATTCGTCCAAAGTTTTTGTTTACATGAAAAAATTTTTTCGTCCTTTACGAGGTTCGGCCGCTTTTGGCTAATATTTTGATTTGCTTCTCTAAAACATTATTTGTATTAACTTCACGTTTGGAAGCGTCATTTGTCTTAGCCTCATGTTGGAAGCGCCAATTGTAACCGGGACGCTTTGGTCATCCGATCACATAGGGATTGTGATTCCGAAACAAACATGACATAGCGTAAAGCTTTATTTATTTTCTTCTATCGATAACTGTTCACTATCAATACAAGGGGGCACCAGATACGATGATTTAATTATAATTTAACTTCTCGCATCACCTTACGTCATGTCAAAACGATTTCGAAGTCTAATCCCGCCCACAAGCTCCAACTCCCAGCATGGACCAATAGGGACACTCAGGGTCGCACTGTAATTGTTTCAAAATTACTATTATGGTAAAGGACGCTATGATAACCAATGGAGAAGACGCTTGATTAACTAACTGATTGATCCAAGCATTGGACCATGTCATTGGTTATTTGGGACCAATGCGATTATTCGTCTATGTCTCTAAACAATTAGAAGCTTATAAGATCACCCCCCCTATATTATACCGTCCGGTAAAATTATTTACTCCAGCTATATTTATAACTCATTGACATTTATTCATATTTTATAATAGGCCCTCCCAATTCTTAAATCTATCTTAACTACGGAATAAGTAAATAAATAAATAAATAAATAAACATCGTGCCGTAAGTCACGATGTTTTAAAGCAACAAGGTTTAAGAAAGATAAATCTAAAGTAATATAATTAACTATATGCATAAATGCTAACTTTATTAATAATCAAGACGACAAATAGAATAAAGATTTAATTATAGGAAATGACTTGAGAAATGCTCGACTTGTTTAAATACTGAACAAATTTATTTAATATAAAAAAAACACATTGGTTAAAAGTTTTATTTACACGCACACACACGCATTTACGCACTCGCACAGAAAAGAACATATTATATATCGTAAAATATGGATGATAGAATATAAATTTCTTTTTTTACATTTTTTTATATTACATTTTTGAAGGTAAGTGTTATAAATTATAAGATAATAATTAGGGTCAAAGTTCATATTTGAAAAGTCCTGAGATTTAAATTTTAGGAATTGCATAGTGTTTGATTTTACGAAGGTTGAGATTACACTAATAAGTTACAATAATAATTTTTAAATATAATGAATTACGGAATATTTTATAGCTTAATTTGCGAAATCAAAGTTAGTTAATTATGAGATTGCCTTTTTTAACAGTTTGCGTATGGAATGAATGAAAGCATAAAAAAAATAAAGTGTTTACCTAGGATTTTGGCTTATTCTTCCGCTGCTTCTAACTAAGTGGAGGTTTGAACATGGGAGATGATGTTTTCCATAAGGAGATTGTTCATTTCTTTTTAAAGTTGAGCGTAATAAATCAGGATGATTCATGTGTTTCACGGAACATTATTGAACTGGTTGGAGCACTAATTTTAGATGGTAATATTATTAAGTATTCATAGCGACGGAGATGTTCTGGTGGCGGAGCGTCGATCAATCACTGAAGGGTTTCCTAGCCCCTCATGACAGTCGATGCTCTAAATATTAATTTCATATCGATCATCTTGAAAACGGGTAGCACAAACGAAGTAATTTAAATTAAATTGAATTTTGAGAAAGTTGAACAAAAATTTGATAATTTGACTTAGCTTCTCTTAATTAATTTTTTCATTTTTTTTACAACAACCTTTTTGCTTGATATTTATATGGGTTGGATCTTATCTGAGGATCGAATCTCCCCCCAGAGTTCCATGTTCTTAGAGTTGTCGTTGGGGTCCGTGTCCTACTCAATCCATGTGCTTAAGGCAATCTTATGTTTAGGCAATCTCATATTGCAATCTCAGTTAACAAACTTATATTCATTCACACCTTGAATGCATACGTGTGTGCGTGTTTTACGAGAACAATGTAATTTACATTAGCTAAAAGTCGAGCATTTAATCTTTCTCAAAATCATTTCTATAAGCTTTTACTTTTACTACAATTATAATTTTAAAATATCCCTTTTTAGTTTAAAACGAAACAACAAAAAGCAAACTTGACAAATAATGATTATAATAAATTAATTCTTCAAAAAATAAAACTCTTTTAATTTTATTTCAATCAATCTGACGGGTACTCTTGTATATCTGCGATCTGCTTTAGACACGGCTGTTTCTCGTTCATTCTTAAACAAGATCGCTTTTTTAAAAAGTTTTGTACCTGTCATTTATTTCGTCATTAATATATATTTAACTTTCCTAGGTTCAAACCCTATGTAATGCTATTCCGTTACAATATATAATATCAAATACAATAATATATTATAAATTAAACTCTGGAGTTAATTCTCCGATTTTCAATATTCCAGGTATTAATAAATAAGTTACAGCTATATCCAGTTTATGGCATGTACCCCAATCTCAGTAGCATTTACCAGTTAAAATGTAAAAAAAAAATCACATTAAAATCACACAACACTAACATTTTAACAATTACATAGTTTTTTAATAAATTGTCTATCATTTATGTACTAGATAATAATTTAAATTAATATTAAATTACTTTTAAAAATATTTTCAGCAATATATTTTCTTTTATAATTTGCCTGCTCTGTTTACTAAACCTAAATTAAACAAGACTTGAATCAAAAAAAAAAAACTTTTTAAAATAAAAACTTAAATTTTATAAAACTCTAGTAGAAAAATATTGTATGTGATAGTTAAGTTTTTTTTTCTCTGAGATTTCAAGTTGTTCAGACATTTTTTGTTTTTATTCTCATTTTTCCCATAATCTCTCATCTGATAATTTATTCAAAAGTTCAATCTTTTTGTTTGTTTTTTTTGTCTTTAAAGCAAATGAAAGTTTTAAAAATATATGTTTTCTTTTTATGCCATTAAAAAATAGATGTTTTTTGTATTGTTGTTTTGATTTTTTTTTCCTTTTTTGCATTTTCTTTAGTGTTGGAATCAGTATTTGAAATAATACACAATTATATACACCTGGATCTCATTTTATATGGTAGATAGGTTCCGCAAAAACATGCATAAAAGAAATCACACAAAAATATACTTAACTTACATTAAAAAATGTGGGATATGTTCCATAATTTTCGAAAATTACATAAATACAAAGCAAAATTACTTTAATATTTGCATAAAAAAATAAGGAAATAAAGTATGACTAATAAAAAATTTTAAATATTTGATAAAAATTGATACAAGACAAACTTTTTTTATTTTTTTTATTAACTATTTAATTTTATTCAAAACAATATGTTTCTATGTGTAATTTATTTTATATTTTTTCAAACATTTTAATCATTATTGCTATTTGACAATATGTGGATGTATTTGAGAACTGATAAGAAATCAAATTCATCACAAAAGGAAATACAATTAGCACCAACTTCAGTCTCATGCTGTGTTTAATAAGTGCATCAACTGAAAATTTTCATTCATGGCTTCACATTGCTCTAAAATGTCATTATCATAGTGAATTTATGGTCTTTTAAAAACTTAAAACCATAAGGCGCTGATTTGTTGCTGCTCATTTTAAACCAAAAAGAGTGCTTGATATTTAAAATAAAAATGTATATTTTACAGTATTTTTTCGGTATTTTTTTTTTACATATTATAAATTATTTTGATAAAATCTATTAAAAATATAATTATTTTAGAAAAACAGTTAATATTTTAGTAAAAATAATTTTCTTTTACATGAACATAAATTGAGAAAAAATCAACAATGTATGCAGCATTAAGTTATGAACATTCTTTTTAGGTTCTTTGCTATATAATATTTTTATAGTTATAAATAGAAATTAATTTTTGAAAAAACTTTTGTTCACTTTCATAATCTGACAAATTATTAATTTTCTTTTTACAAACAAATCTAATATTAAAAGACAAATATATTTTACTTCTAATTCTGTAATTGAACCAATCAAAAGTTTAAAACTTTAATTCACTCAGCCAATAAAAAAAATTTCAGTCTAAAAGTTAATGGTCTTCTGTCGACAATGTAATCGGTGATTAATCTTTGAGATGATGATTTTAGTAATTGTTTATGAAGCTCATGATATCCAGACATACAACTATTTAGCTCTCATTGGAATTTAAAGGTCATTCATAATTCCTGTCTTTAACAAGAAAATAATTGTCCAATTGATTAGAAAGTTGAAGACTTTCTCAAATCATTTTTGCTGTGAAATGAATAGATTACAATTTTATTTCGTTTTCTTTTTCCAAATCTTCTACAGTATCTAAATTTATTGCCAAACCTTTTTTCAACAGGCATTTAAAGTATGTAAAATATAATGTGTGTATATAAAATGGGGGAAATCCTGATTTTAAGTGAAATATGAACTTCATTATCACATAAAAGAAAACCACATAAAAAGATATTAAGAAGAAACATGAATCACATAACTTCAAAATCACATTAAAAAAATCCACATCAAACAAGACCCAGATTTATATATAAACTTTGTTAAAATTGATTTTTTTCACTCTGTGATTCTATGCCTAGACAAAAATAGACTTCATTGATAGTATATATATATATATATATATATATATATATATATATATATATATATATATATATATATATATATATATATATATATATATATATATGAGTGACAGCAGAATTTTTTGTCAATAATGAAGTTTTATATCAACAATCTGTGCTTCTTTAGCTATAAATAATATATATATATATATTTCCATCACAGTTTCATTTATTTGCATGTTTATAAATATAAATAGTAGATTTACTAAACTTTTTAAAGGTTAGTTTCCTTTTATGAATAAGTATATGCAAGTAGGCCAGTTTCACTTATAAATTGCATGTGTGATATGTTCTGGTTAACAAGCATACAAAAAAATAATGGAAGTACTCAAAAGTAGCTTTTTTCTTTTTTATTTATGGCATATTGTGTCTGGTGCACACATATTGGACTATGGGTCTCCACAGTGAAGCCTGCACATATCTCTCAGGATGTTTCACACTCAACATTAAGAAGAAAATTACCAAGTGCTCTTATGAGCTGTTCATTTTTTCATATACTGATTCCCAGTTTTATTATAGTCATACTAAGAAATGTAAAATTGGGATTAATTAGCATAAATTATTTTTACTTTTTAATTAAATATTTCATGACCACCACTTTTTATGCTTGTGTATAACTGTTGTTAAAATAGGCAAAACTCACTATATGTATTGTCACACACAGCAAGCTAGAGTAATCAATGGATGCCAAAAGGCTTGTGCATAAAATCTCCATCTAGTGCCTACTCATCCAATATCCCCAGACTAGTTTCTGTCTTGTGGCATACGTCAGTGAGGAGCCTTGGATCTGAGAACACTGTACCTAGATTTTATATCTGATGAAGGCCACAAGTCAGAAACCAGTCTGGGGATATTGGGTGAGTAAGCACTAGATGGGGATTTTAAGCATCCATTGATTACTCAAGCTTGCTGTGTGTGGCAATACATATAGTGAGTTTTTCCTGTTATAATTAAATATCTGTGATATCATGCTATTTTTTTATCTTACATATCAAAATAAAAATAAATTCAAAATAGTTTAATTAAAGTTTTCCATTAATATTCTCTATATATAAATATAGTGAAAATAACTTTTAATGTCTTTTCTAAAAAAAAAAGACATTTTTATTCTTTTTCTTTCATATGTCATAGTATCAGCCAGAAAGCGAACTGGCAACAACTGTCTGCAAGCAACTTGCTTGCTTGCAAGGCAGCTGTGCTAACCTCTCCACTAACAATGCCTGACCAACAGAAATAAATAATATATTTGTATCAGAAGTCTTTTCTAATTTTTTTTTAAATAGTATTTCTGAAATATCAAAAAATGTTACAATTTATTAATATTTGTCACTCTGGCTTTTATTTATGTAAGTAAATTTTGCCTGACTTAATTATTTCTTTTTCTTTAAACTTTAAATATGTATGTATGACACACTATCAATGAATCTTATTTATGGTGTTGTGGATAATAAGACAATCTGTCTCAGTATATATATATATATATATATATATATATATATATATACTGAGACAGATATATATATATATATATATATTGTAATGGGCACATACGCCGTTACATTATTTTTTTAAAAATTGAGACATTGAAAAGTTCACTTTTAAAAACTTCTTTTTTTTTTAAGACATAAAAATTGAAAATTAATTCTATCTTAAACTCGTGTATATATAAAATCGCACAGATGACAAAAAATTATTAAAATAAAACTTTATTAAAAAGAGAAAAAGTATTTTAAAAGCAAAAACTTAAAAAGATTTAGATATAAAAATATATCTTTAAGTTTGCAAAATAATTTCATTAAATCTATTGTATAAAATGGAAATGATTATTTTAATTAATAAAAGTAAACTAGCCCTTGGGCATTTCAAAATGCATAAGCAAAGGTCAGAGAGGAGAGGAAAAACAATAGGAACAGAATGGCCAATGAAAGAAACCCATCGGGGAATCAGACCTCAGTGAAAAAACCATCACCATTGTCATGATGTAATGTCCTCTGGATCCGAAGGTCTACCATAAAAAGTGAGTGAAAATAAATTAAAGAGAGGTGTGATAGCAGTGGTGATATGTGTTAGTGCGGAGTTGAAGGAGAAAGAATTGAAAAGACAGACTCTTCAATCCCTTCAGTTTTGCTAAAAAAAAAAAAAAAAGGAGAGAGAAATGACAAATCATTTTCTACATTGAGGACCAGCTAAAGTCAAAAACCTCCAGATGAATAAATAAAATGGCCAACAGAATATCAATCTCTTTAGGACAGCATGGGAATTCATGTTCAAATGGCAAGCAACAGATAAAGCTGAACTTTTTAAAACTGTAAAAACTTTATGAACATTTTTCAGAATAATAACTCTAAATTCTAAACCTTTCAGTATTTAATACAAATAGAATCCTATCTGACCAATGTAAATTAATATTAATAATGTTATTTGATGTATTTTTTTTTAATCATTTCCATTTAATTTTTTGTTTGTTCTTTTAAGTTTAATTATGATTTTTTTTTGTTAAACAACTTGTAATAAATGATAAATTTAAGTTGGGCATGAATGTCTGCATAGATTTGTACAATTATATATGTTATTTTAAGGGAGGGTAATCTTAGGTTATTTGTTTCGTAGTTAAATTGGGTCAATTGATTGGATATATTGGTGTAATTAATAAATGTAGTATGAGATTCACTATGGGCAGGATCGATTTATATGCTGCACCCCCTTTTTTGCCTACGGAAGGGATAGTAAGACAGAAAACACAGTCCCTTCCTATGGAGTTTTTTTTTTTCGTTCTTCTTGCCAACAGATGTAGCATTCCTGTTTGGTTGAGAGTCAATGTCATCTATTAACCATTCTGTTCAGATGTACATTCCTGACAGTATGTCATTTTGATGCTGTAATATCCAAGCTACATTGAATGCATCGATATATCAGATAGATTGGCGTTGGTTTTGACTGCGAACGTTTGGCCTAAGGTTAAATTAGGGATAGAACATTTTCTTTTCAAATGTGATCTATGTAGTCTATCCATACTCGACACTCAAATAAAATATTCAACTCATCTGTGTGAATTTATAAAAGTTAAAACATAAATTAAATTCTAAAATCAAGTTAAATTATAAAGTAAAAGTAATGCTAAAAATGATTCAAAATTTATATGTGCATTAATAAATGTTTGTGTGTGTTATTACTGGCAGTGGCTTCTTTTATTATTTTTTTACATTGAAAATATTTTTAGATAAGACTTGTATTTTTTAAATCTTTGTTGCTCTGTGAGCTGGTGACATTGGGCTAGCAGTCGGAATAAAAATATATGTAAAATAAGATCTTAACAGTGTGTATCTGCCTACTATATAAATTTTCTAGGTTTTAAGTAGCCTAGTGGCGCCTCATAGTGCAGATACGGTAAGATTCCCTCTTTCAGACCATTATAATATATATATACATATATATATATATTGAAATGAATATTTTCATAAGCATGCAATGTTTTATGTTTTTGGAAGTAAACATATTTAATAAAGTAAAATTAACTTATCCTCAACTGGGTTAAAAAAAATAATAAGAATCACAAGATTATAACAGAAATAATTGAATTATGTGGATGTTGGATAAATAAACTTATATAAATACATTTTCAAAAGTGATAAAACAATTAAATTACCAATTTTATGATAAGGTTTTGTCAAGCAAATGAATAAAATTTAAATAACCACAAGGTTGTAGCAGAAATAATTATATTATATGGTTGTTGAATACATTAACTTTTATAATTTCATTATTAACAAATGAGATGAAACAATAAAATTATCAATAATGGATCATATTTTTGAGTGTAATTTTTACTACACCATGGGATAATCTCTAATCTAATGAATGTTTAATAAAAATTATTACTAAAATTATTAATGTTATAGCAGTTTCCTCAAACAAATGAATTAAAATTTGAAAACACTACCAAAGTTCATTTTATTTAATAAAACAGGTGATATAATTATCTCTGCTACAGCCATGTAATTTTTACTGTTTTTTACACCCAGTAGAAGACAAATGTTATCTTGTCAAAACTTTGGTAATTTAATTATTTTTTTAAACACAATTGCTGAAAACTTGAAAATCTATAATAAACAATTTGTCTTGATTGATTGATTGATTGATTGATAGATAGATAGATAGATAGATAGATAGATAGATAGATAGATAGATAGATAGATAGATAGATAGATAGATAGATAGATAGATAGATAGATAGATAGATAGATAGATAGATAGATAGATAGATAGATAGATAGATAGATAGATAGATAGATAGATAGATAGATAGATAGATAGATAGATAGATAGATAGATAGATAGATAGATAGGCAAGTAGGTAGGTAGGTAGGTGGATGGGTGGATGGATGGATCGATAGATAGATAGATAGATAGATAGATAGATAGATAGATAGATAGATAGATAGATAGATAGATAGATAGATAGATAGATAGATAGATAGATAGATAGATAGATAGATAGATAGATAGATGGGTGGGTGGGTGGGTGGGTGGGTGGGTGGGTGGGTGGGTGGATGGATGGATGGATAGGTAGGTAGGTAGGTAGGTAGGTAGGTAGGTAGATAGATAGATAGATAGATAGATAGATAGATAGATAGATAGATAGATAGATAGATAGATAGATAGATAGATAGATAGATAGATAGATAGATAGATAGATAGATAGATAGATAGATAGATAGATAGATAGATAGATAGATAGATAGATAGATAGATAGATAGATAGATAGATAGATAGATAGATAGATAGATAGATAGATAGATAGATAGATAGATAGATAGATAGATAGATAGATAGATAGATAGATAAAAATCAATTATTTAATTGGAACATGATCCCATTTTATATGACAAAGTCCAAGATAAACAATCTGATAATTTATGACTAAAAAATAACAAGTACATGCATACCCAAGGCTATAATTTATTAATATTTTTGAACATAAAAATTATATCCTGCATTAGCAAAATTATAAAAATAAAAACATTTTTGTTTTTAAAGAGTAATTTGTATGTGGTTACCCAGATTACTTTTAATATATATAATACGTTTCATTCTATAAAAGTTAAATGTGGGGAAAATATCTGTTTGTGACATTTCTATCAAAAATATTATGTTTATATTGAAGAAATGCTTTCTATTAGCCAAAAAATATTTCTTCTAAATATTCAAAGTAAAGTGAGGTTTGATTATGTGCGTCAAATATAAACTGAGTAATAAAGTAAGTCTCAGTCTCTAAAAATAAAACATCAAAAATAAATTTTAAGTAAATTTGATCTTATGTATTAATTAATATCAACAATCTTTGAAAAAGTTATAAAAACATTACTAGGTAGCTGAAGAAATTATGAATTAAATAATGTGATGACATTTGATTATGCTACATAGTCAGAATAAATATGTTTTACATAATCTTGAAATACGTAACAAGGGTGAAAAATGTTATCACTGAGGTGGAGAAATAATATTTTCATTGGCATTTTATATGTTTTTAGTACAATTCATGGATAAGACATACAATATTATTTAGGTATATCAAGGAAGTTCAATATTTCACATACTTATTGAGAACAGCTTTGATAATCTTTACACAAAAAATTAAGTAAAAACTATTACTACAATCAAATAAACCCAATTTGTTAATAATAGCATTAGTAACTGATGCATGTGTCTTAATGGTGGAAACATTGAAAGGAATCTATGAAAAATCTGAGATAAGCAGAAAAAATATGCAGACTTTTTTTCTATATGCTGACAACAACAATTAAACAATTTGCCTTATCTAAACACATTGGGGGAACTTTCAATTTGGAGAATTTTTTAAATTTCTCAGTGCCAGAATTCAAAATCTTAATATTTACAAATTACTAAAATTTTCCACATAAAAAATTGATGAAATATGAAAATATTTGAAGTCCATAAATTTTCTTGGTAGAATTTTTAAACTTTTGTCTAATAAAACAAATATTAAAAAAAACAGGTCAGGGAAAAGAAACTCTAAGAGAAATATTCAGAAAGGCAAATGATTTTTGCTATCATTATATGATCTAAGACATAATCTACAATAGGCAATCTAGTGTTGTAGTAGTTAAGTATTAACCAATTTATTCTACATCTAACCAGTTTCAGTTGAACTCAGCCTAGTCAAATTTAAAGTCAACTTTCAATCCAAAATATTATGGTATTTAATAGTTTTTTTATTAAATCTTTTCAGATACAAAATGTAAAATTAATTCCCAATAATATATGATTAATTCTCATTGTATAGATTTCTTGGTAATAACTTTATAAAAAATGGCAAATGAAACAATGAGATGACCTTATAAAAGCATGCATCTAATAGATAGTATGATTATTCCATAAACTTAGAAGTTAATAGATGTAATATATACAATACCAAATAAATGAAAGATAGTAAAAAAAACTGAATCAATCAATAAAGTGGTGAATAATTATATATTCATGTAAGTATCTAATACTCAATATTTAATGTAGGAAGTTAAGCTTGATCTAAAAACTTCTCGTTTTCTAATCTGCTAGTAAGCTAAGTTACAAAGACAAGCATAGTTCTGTGATTAAAAGCATAAATGCATGCAAAAAGCAAAAATAATGCATATTTTATTAAAATATAAACCATTAAAGAAACAATTGAAATTATAAGAAATAATTAAAGTATCACTGACTTTCCAAAATGGTTAATAAAGTGAGATAAATATCTATCAATAAAATACCAGATTAATATTACATTTTATACACTAAGAAAAAGATATAATTCTAAAATTAAATTTATTTATTATGATATAAAATATGATAATTATTTGAGCAGTGTTTTATTTAAAAGTCTGATTTATTGTGTAAATGAAGAAATGATTAATCTGAAGAGAGATTAATATGGACAATTAATAGTTAGCTAGTTTCAAATAAAATCTATTAGAAGGATATACAAAGTTATTAACCTCATTATTTATTATTAAGTTTAAGTGTTCTTTCATTAAAATTGCAGAGTTTCATTATTTATAAATTAAGATCAGCAGTGACATATAAATCTTCTACATTATAAAAATATTTAAATCAGACATACAATTTCTAGATAATAATAGTTGATAGAGAAAAGAAGAAAATATATCATTAATTCAAGAATTTGATTTTTAAAAACAATTACGAATGTCCCTGTAATGACCCATTGGAATTTCTTAGTATCTATGTCTAAGAGTTTCAGAACACAATTTAACTGAAACTATTCAATTTTTCAATAAATATATAGAATCCCTATTTTTTATTAAAATTAAGAAACATATCCACTTTCTCTAATCTTCAAACTTGCATATAAAAAATGGTATAACAACTATGCTAATCCAATTTATGTTTCCATCGAGATGAACCATTTATAACCAATATTATAATGATTCATAAATAAAGTCATTTATCTATAATACAGTTGCATCTTTCTGCTATTATCTGGCTCATTATTATACATATTGTGAATTTTTATAATCAGCTTAGCTATTAACATTTATAATAAAAGAACCAAGGAGATTTCATCTAAAAAATAGATTTAATTGTGGTATTATTAAATCATGCCATTGAAACCATCGATTTGACAATCATTAATTATGTAAATAACATATTTATTTGGCTACATTTACATAAGTCAGTGGTTATCAAATTCTTCTAGAAAATGATAGATGTTTTAATTATTAACTATATAAACCACATATTGTATTTGATTACATCTACATAGGTCAGCAGTTATCAAATTCTATTTATCTGGAAAATAAGTGAAAAAATTTTCTCAATCAGTTCTGTAATGTTTAGGAAGATCAAATCTAATTGGCATTACATTTACCTTTGTAACAAAAAAAATTGCAGATGTTTTAGAATGAGCGTCCAGGAAAGAAATTTTGGTTCGTGATAAACCATAGATAGTTAAACTATATCATCAGTAATTAATAGGTTTGCTTTATCAACAGCTCTTTATAAATTTTTTGTGAAGCAAATTACTCTTCTAATATCTGGTGGAGAAATATTTGAAAGGTCAGAGTGCTACTGCAAAAGAATAGTCTTGTGTCTCAGTAATGTTAATCATGTTAATAATTAACTTAGTGTCTAGAAGTTTAATATGCCATTTTTAGTCAAATAAAAGCATAATAATTATCACTAAAATATTATAATTCTAAAGAAACTGAAAACTACTTGAATCTTAATCTCCAAGGAATTATTTTAGATAAAACTATAGATAAATAAGAAAAATAATTTAGACTGAGTTCTAATGTTATTTCTAAGATAATTTCTTGTAGAATTGTGTTTCAGTATATTGTTGCAAAAGGTTATATTCATATTACAAAATGTTTACCTGTTGCTTATATGAACTTTGAAATATTGTTTTTGATGATTTAGAAATAATAGCTCTGAGTTGATATTTCAGGAAAGGATCTTTTCTATAAAGTAGCCAATTGCATCAGCATAGATGAAATGTCTACATTTTATAGCTAAAAAATCATTGATGAATATATTAAATAACGTAAATGAGACAACTAAATTCTTTGGTAGATTGTTTTGTAAAATATTATATCTATTATGGTTAACATTTCGTCACATTTTTATATTAGAAAACATTTTTTAAATTATTTAATAGTTTGCCGCATTTAAGGGTGTTATGAACTTCTAGAAAGTCATTTTTGAAAATAGAATCGTAAGTTGAGTTAAGTCAATAACGATAATATTAATATTTAATTTGTTTAGAAAGTCTATTTCAATATATTTTGTTACCAATAAAAAAAATTTTTCGCTGTTTTTTCTTAACCTAAATCTATTTTGTTCTATAAATAGATGATGCTCAATAGTTGAAGACAATATTCTAAATATGCTTGTTTTAAATAGCGTGTAGAGATATATATATATATATATATATATATATATATATATATATATATATATATATATATATATATATATATATATATAATAATGGCACTGTACAATAATTTTGGAATCAGTATTGTATTTATTTTATTTTTAAAATGATGTAGCATTTATATCAAATTTTTTTAATAGCATCTATTTTTGAATAATTTTACTAGATTTGCTTTGATTTTAAATCCTAATTGAATTAAAAACTCTGAACTCTGAAAGTACGATGTCTGCTTCGAGGACTTTCCTGGTTTAAAAGAATTAGAAGTTTAAGATTACTAATAGATAAAATGATTTTATAAAACTGGTATTAAAACAATTGTGAAAGACAGCTTGCAGTTCTGATCTGTGAATGTTTTTTATCATTCTATTAATCTTATGGTTAGAAATCAGACAATGGCAATCTCAATAGAGAATTATATTAAGGAGTTTGTTTTTTTTTTTGGAAGTTTTTTTACAACAATCAAGTTTATATAAAAGTATTAAGTCTGCATTTTCTTTCCCCCTTATCTTTCTCTTAATATTTTCTAGAATCATTCAGTGATTTTATGTGTCATTAATCCTGGATCTATTTTTTTCCAATTTAGAATAAATTGGTAATCTCAAGAGAGCGTTTAACTTTGTTAAACTTATCATAGGAAAAAGGAAATGGTGAAATTTTTTATTAATAATCTGTTCTAATATCCAGCATATTGACTTCACTTACCTTTCCCTAAATTCCATCTTCTAACAGAATAAATTTCAATTACAGAAAAAGTAGACTTAGTTTATATTGACTATGGGGAAAATGAATCAATATTGTAGATCAGCAGGTAATGGTAAATCATTTTTTGTTAAAACAAAATATCATTCAGGGATTTCTTTGAAAATCTATAAATTCGTAAAGTATAGAAAACATATAGAAAAGAAGCTATGTCCACTTTATATTGGGATTACTATAATCAATGAATACATAAAAATTATATATCTGAATTACGATTGCAATGTCTTGTAAACTTTCTTGAATAGAAATTATTCGCATTATAATATGATTTGCAACAAACTTAATTATACCGTATTTAAAATGCATTTTATTAAAATATCAATTTAAAAATTTGTGAAAATTCATATAATGAAAAAATTTTATGAGTCTTCTGAAATGAAATTATGTCCACACTAACTGTGTTAAACAATTAATTTGATAAATATATTCTTGATGTTAAGGTGAAGTTCCAAAAGTAAAGAAAAGATTGTGCTTCATCAAATATAACTGGCATATATCACATAATTTTTTTAGGGTTAGGGTTTTCACCTCTATAGTGTGACCTAACTATTTCTCGTAAAAAAAAGTTATTAATACTACGGAGTGAGAAAGATGTCCTACATTACTTTTATTTTTATCTAATTGAAATCTCCACATAGTGCATTTAAAAAACATTAGTATGAGTTTTTAAAATAAATCTTGTTTTTGCTAAAATTGAAAAACGTATTAAGTATGCAATAGCCCACACTTCAGGGATGGGATTCTTAGAAATATAAAAAAATAACTGTTGTTTAATAAGTACAGTTTCCTTTAACTGATCAAACGTGTTTCTTTCCTTATTTGAGAATCTCTAGCTAGTAATGCATAAAAATTATTTTTAATTAACAAAATAAAGTTTATGTCAATAAGAAAAAAAAATGTTTTTTATTACGACTGATAAATATTCATTAACTTATTTGCCTCAATTGCTAAGGGCCAGATAATATTGCAACTGTGACTTTTAAAGAAGCGTTTTATTTCTGTTTTTAACTTTTATCTTTTTGTTATTTAAAGAATTAAATGTTAAATTATTGTTTTACTTTGTATTAATGAAAGATATTAAAATAAAATAAATATTAAAAAATATTTGAAAATATCACAAGTGATTTCATTTTTATTTTATTTAAAAAATATGTTTTATAATAATAATATTAATAATTATATGATTTGAGAATACTGTAAATTTAAAACTACTAAATACTTACTTTGAGGTTTGGTATATAATATTTTTTTTCTTCATAAATATCTAAGCAACCAAATATTAATTATTTTGCAATCCCTTGAGCATTTACCACGAAATCTGGGGAATTTTATCTTGTGGAATTAATTGATTATTTGACATAAAATTTGGAAGAGTGCTAACAATGAGTAATCAAACAATAGAAACTAATTGCATATATAATGAAAATAAAAATTAAAAACCAAAAAGTCAATTGTGTACTATTTGAAATAGTAATATTTGAGTCAATAATACAATGAAATGTAATATTTGTTTTTTAATGCGGACAATAAAATAAATTTTAATTTTAAATCTTAATTTTAATGTAGTAATTAATAATAATTTAATCATGCAAGTTTGCAAATAAATATTATAATGCTTTTTTTGCATCTTTATTCTGTAACGTTTCAATTAAAATGATTTACATTTAATCTAAAATAAGATATTTTTTTTAATAATGGTTTAAACCAATTACGCATTATTTTATGGTTAATTAAATAGAAATTATAATTAACTTATAATTTAAAAATGATTGAATAAAATTCTTATTTATATTTTTATCATACATATATAAATATCGTTAAAATGCATAATTATAAAAAATAATAAGTAAATAAACGTAAAGATAGGTATATATAATAATACTTATTTTAACTACACTTATGTATATAAGTAAACATAGCTTTCAACAGGCCCTGCCAAGTTTGAGCCGTTCACTAACCAATAGAGAATGATGAAAGAGAATATTTTATGGCTACCTAAAAAAGAAATTGTAATGTTAAGGATGTGGTTATGAATGACATTAATAGCTTTTACCTTAATGCATCATTCATCAACTCAAAAGAGACGTGATATTTATTGATGATTCACATTTTGATATTTACAATATAAAGTCTAAAAAAATGTTAAGTGTATAAAAACATCTTTGAATGTCAAGATTAAAATATCCAAGCTGTGGGATTTCTTGCATTTTATTATAGTTATGAAAGATGGTTTGTGGTTGCTGGCAAATGTAAGGATATAAATTAACCCCAATTACTACATTACTTAGTCAAATTTGAATGATGGAAGCACATTGATGAAAACATCAAGATTTATTAAAACTAAAAAAAATATATAAACAAAGAGCCGTAGTTTAAATTAAAATTAATTATCTGTAGATAGAATACATTATTTATTATTTACCCAAATTAACAAAAGTAAAATTTATTACATTTTTACCTAAACACATTTATTTGCAGAGAAATTACTTATTAGCATAAACATAAATGAATGTAAATAAAATAGCAAATCGTATAATCAATTAATAATTATTTTTGAAATTATATCTCAGTATTTTTTTAAATATGAAATTCTGTTGAATGTCTGATAAAATTGTTTGAAATGTGAGTTAAAAAAATGCTATAATCACTTTTGGAATTGCTTTTTTATGTTTCATCCAATTATATATGAAAATTTAATACTATGTGAATTCAAGTATTAACATTAAAATACATATTTTCACTTTCTTACTCTTTGCATATTGGTCCATTAGATGTATGCTTATCTTTAATCCTACCATTGATAATCCCTGTCAATTATGCATGACTATCCAAGATAGAGACAAGAAATTAGCTTCTTTATTGATTTTTAAGACTACATGGGATCTTCTTTCCATTGCAGATTTTAGTTTATGATACTTGGACTGTACATTTAGTTATTCCTGATTGCAAGACTAGTTGTGTGATCCTCATTCTGGCTTTGTCGTTAATTGTATTGCTTTCACTATTGTACTAATATAATCATTTATTTAAGTAATAAAGTTCTTATGAGAAAAAAACATTAAAATACAGCTTATTTCCCTAAACTCACTGTTCTAATGCAACTACATTGCTATCTAATCAAAAATAATGACGCCGAATCTGAATAATGACTGCTATTCTTTGTAATATTTTAATTATTTATATAATTAAATATATAATATTTTAATTATTAAGTGCAATAAGATGCAAACATTCAAAAAGAAGACCTCGCGTTCTGTTCTTCGTTGCTCATCAGCTTTTCAACATCCATCAAAAAATCACTTTTTTTCAGCCATTAATGTAAGAAATAAATAATTTGAATATACAACTCAACATTTTTATCGGCATCATTAGCTTGAAAAATACAATAAAAAACTAAATTAAATTGATATGTGCTAATAAAATATTGTAATTATTATGAAACTGTAAAATCTGAGAATTTTGACTTTTTATAAATATATGTACAATGTAATATTTGAATATTTTTTTTAAAGAATGCTCAACTGTTTTGAATCGCAGTTTAATATTCTAAAGTTTTCTAATTTGAATTATACATAATAATTAAAGATTTGGATTTGATTGCAATGGTTTGAATTAATTATTAAAATGTAAAGTATAATTATTAATGATGTTAAAATACAATAAAGAATGAAAAAACTTTCTATTAGAGATGTTATATCTTTAAGAGAAAATTCCAATTATGAAAAAGTTTAAAGCAGTCACCCCATTATAATAAAAGATGTCCTCATTATTTTGTCATTGTATTTTATTTTACCTTTTTACATTAAAAAATTTTGATAAAAACTATTGTGTTAAATTAAATAGTAATTATCTGAGTTTGATTTGTATGTATTAATTTTATTCATATTACAATCGATAAATTGTAATAAAAAATTTGTAGGTTAAAATTAATCGATTTGAAATTATACTTGGATATAAATTTTAGAAATTAAATATCTGTAATATACTTGATGATTACAAATAAAATAGAAAAAATATGAATAGAAGAATAAGATTTATATGTAAATAACCTATGAGAAATTGCTTCTAAATTCATGGATTTGTGTAAATCTTTATTAATTCATTGCAGTTAGTGGCAACAACATTTATATATTATGATTTTAAACTGAAGTTTGTAGCGATAGTGAATTTGTATTATTATAAACAGCTTAATACTTTTTAATGCTGTTTTTCCCAGGAGTTTCTAAATAAAATTAAAATTTTCAGAAAGCTAGTTTGACATCTAATATCAGTTAGTATATATGTAAAAACTAGTCTTTGTTGGAGACTAAAGTAATTTCCTGACAATTTGGATCCGTCAGATATGATACAATCTTTGCTAATAATAAACAAATTTCATAAACATACATACAGTAATCTATCAATTAGCTTTACCTGCTAAATATTCGAGTAATATAGTGATTGATCTATTGTCTTATAGTTTACATGATCTGTTCAATATAAAACCTTAAATGAAAATGTTCTATTTGTATTCAGATAATTGATTTACTTTTCTCATCAAACTATATTAAATTAGTGTGAGATTAATTTCAGAAGTAGGTAACGATCTTATTATATTTTGAATTAATCAAATGATTATTGTTGGACATAATATTGAATACCATTTCTGCTGAAAATATGTGCATTTATAAATATATTTACTTTACTGTTTAATGTTAGAATAATAGATAGAAGAACTAAAGATTCTAGATTACTTTTTAGACAATTAAACTTACAAAAAAATCCGTTTGATTAATTCAATAAAAATGTATTCAAAAGAAAACATTGGTCTTTGCAGGTAAATAACTCATATAATTGTGTCATATGCTGCACTCAAACTACTATTAAAGTCCCCAGATAATGAAAAGTGGAATGACATTAAGATATGAAAGTTAACTTAAATAATCAGTAAAAGTGCCCAACTAAGAATATTTTCTGTTGCCTTGTAAGATAAAATGTTGATTCATCACATGATACAAACATTTTACTTTTTTTCTAAATTCTCTTTACTGCCTTGGATTGCTTGTAAAGCCTTTCATGTCATTGTTCACTTTTTATATTAACTACATCAATGGGATTGTGTGTGCATGCAATCACATTTCTATTCTTCATCTTTTAAAATTCTCCTTTTTTTACATTTTTAGCACAATCCTTCAAGATAAAACAAAACAATAAAGAAAAGAGGTTCAATAACCTGGAGATCTTAATTGTTATAGTTACTAAGATATTAAACTTATTGATATCAAACTTATAAATAGATCGGAAAAGAAACTATATTTGGAACAGAAGGTTTATTTCAATACAAATTGTAAGTTTAGGCAGTCGTATTTAATTAATTTCAATTATTCCATAGAAATGAAAGAAATCTGGAAAAGATTATCTAAAAATGACTGTTTTATTCCATGTAGTTAAGTTGTCAAGTGGAGTTACTCATTAAAATGATAATTAATAATATTGGAAACGCAAGAGAAAATGTTAGTAATAAAGATAGCATTTTAAATATATTTTTTTCTAAATATAAGTACACAAAATGTATTAACTTCATTTAATGAAAACTCTTCAAAATTATAATGGAAGATAGCACTACTTATAACAGTCACAATTTGGGATTGACATAGCTGTTTTTAGTGAAACTGATTTCCCATAAAATGATGTTGGCATAGTACTATACCATTTATAAAATCTAATTTAATAACTTCTCTTTTTGGAATTTCAAAGGCTGGACGCCTAAACTTGATTTGCACACTGATACCAGTGTTCATTTTATTAGGGTATATACTCCAACATTAACTATATTGGGAGAAATTCAAAGAAACCTTGCTTTAGTTTCTTATATGATAACATTCTTACATCAATCCCATTAAAAGATCGAATATCCTTTTTAAAACTTTGATGCATTTATCGGTAAATATAATACTTTGGACAAAAATATTGAAAATAATGGTATTGCTTCTTTAAATTCAAATCATCTGGTGTCATTGGATTTTTACTCAACACATGGAATGCTATCACAAATATTTTGTTTAGGTACAAAAATCGAATTTAAAAACATAGATGCATCCAACTCAAAATAATACCATTTAATAGATTATATTATAAATAGGAATTATAATAGACAGAACTGGTTGCTGTACAAATAATAGATTAGTACATTCCAAAATTGAATTTATAGTTGGGTTAAAAATATTCGATTCTATTTATTATTTATGCTAAATTTCAACTATTTTTAAACATTAAAATCACTAATTTGAATTTTTAGTATTGTCATGTTACTGATAGGAATTCTTAAGGAATATAATATAGATACAAATAAATATTTTTGACTTATTAAAAAAAGAAATATGATTGGTTTTTATTCAATGATCCTACATAAACTTAATGAAAGCTTTATAATCAATATATAAATTAAAAGACAAAAGTTAAACTACTAAAAGGAAGCATTGAAAATTATTGATGGATTAAAATTGCAATAGATACACAGACATTCTTCTCATTGCGATCATTTTCGATCTTTTTTGATGCATTAAAACAGCATGTAATTCCAAAAATAGATATCACAAATCTGTTAATTTTATCGGTGACATTCTTCTATATAAGGAGAATAATAGTTCGAACAGTTAAAGTAAATATTTTTACCACCTTTTTATTAACAATGCAAATATTGAGATTCATCCTAGATATTAGTCTCCATTTGAACCAAGATATCCAGCTCACTGAGCTAAATACTATTTTGTAATCTTAAAAATGTAAATATTATAGATCTAATGAAATATTTGGAAAAAAATTTAAATTACGGTGACCATGTATTCACTTCAAAAATATTGGATTTTTTTTTAATATATTGACTCAAATTATTCCTAAGAATACTTCAGTTGTTTCACTTTTTAAAATATAGAATATTTTCAGTAACTCGGTGCTTCCATACATAAGTAAATAATTCCTGGAAATTTAATACACTTTTAGAGACCGATGAGACCTCATAATCTTAGTTTTTATAGCCAAATAAATTCAAAATGAACTCAAGATAAAATAGTGCTAATTTATTGATTTAGCCAAGGCATTGGTCACGTGTAATTGAACAGATGTGTTGTATTACTTAAAATACTGTGTTTCCACTAAGTTTATTTACATTACACAGCTTCTATATGAAAAGCTATCAAGAATTGTTATCATTTTTATTAAAACAGGCAAAAGTCTCCACACCTATTGCCACTCAATGCAAGTCAGAGTAATCAATGGATGCCAAAAAGCTTATGCATAAAATCCCCATCTAGAGCTTACTCATCCAATATCTCCAGACTAGTTTCTGGCTTGTGGCCTTCATCTGTGAAGAGCCTTGGATCTGAGAGCACTGCACCTAGATCTTATGATCTAATGCTAATCTCCAGTAGCAACCTTTTATCTCTACTTAACTACAAAACCATGAGTCTTAAATTGAAAGCACTATAATATTTTCAATTCAAGATCATTACCCTATATAGTCATATAGGGCTGAACTCAGTTCAGTACCTATACATTTTGGTGTCTTTGGTTCTTTAATAACCATAGCCACCACTATTCTATTAGGAAGGATTGGTTTTAAGCCAATAAACATCACATGATCACCATTTCATATGCTTGCTTATAACTGTTATTAAACAGGCAAAACTCTCCATACTTATTGCTACTCAATGCAAGCCAGAGTAATCAATGGATATGGTTATTAAAGAACCAAAGACACCAAGATATATAGGTACTGAGTTTAGACCTATATGACTATATAGGCTTATTAGCTTGAATTGAAAATATTACAGTGACTTCAATTTAAGACTCATGGTTTTGTAGTTAAATAGAGATAAAAGGTGGCTGCTCCTAAGATCTATGTGCAATGCTCTCAAATCCAAGTCTCCTCACTGAAAAAGGCCACAAGCCAAAAACTAATATGGGGATATTGGATGAGTAGACACTAGATGGGGATTTATGCACAAGTCTTCTGGCATCCATTGATTACACTGGCTTGCATTGAGTGACACTACAATATGGACAGTTTTGCCTGTTTTAATAACAGTTATAAGCAAGCATAAGAAATGATAACCATGTGATGTTTATTGGATTAATTGTTATCACTGCAGATAAAAATCTGAGAATTTGAATTGAAAATTGGTGTTAAACAAGAATGTTTACCGGTTTGGATTTCTTTTTATTGAAATTAAAATGCCCACAGGTTTTATGAAGGAATTTTATTTATATTCGATTGTGCTTAAAAACAAGAACTTCACCTTCATGGTTTCTGAATTTGCAATGTGTTTATGATTATGCTATTCTTTCTAATCTAAATATAAAGACTTTGATTTAATAATTAATATTCAAAAAAACTTAAATTTTATCACTTTGTGATGGAAGAAATATTTTCAGCAACTTCAATATATTGCTGCATTTAACAAGTTAGGTGCAACTAGAGTAGTTATATCTAACATTGTTTTTAAGCTAATTTATTGTGTGAAAGTGAGACAAGAACCCCTTGGATGTAATATAAAGATATGTAAATATTTTTATTTAAGAATGCTATTTTTAAAATTCTAAAAATATAATGGGAAGATCGTAAACCCTATTAACAATTTTTATATTTGCAGGATATGTTACTGTAGAATACATTATTATAAAACCATATTTTTGTTGAATTGACTTATGAATCAAATACATAATACCAGACTAATTAAAAATAATATTTTATAATAAATTTGAGCATGTTTTATGGGAGTAGCAAACCCTACTTAAGTTATGCAAGATATCTCAAAAACATTCTGTAAAAAAAAAAAATATTGACTGCCTTTACTGAGACAATATGGCTGAGAATAAAATACGATGGAATCGTTCAAAAAGAAAACTTTATTTCTGAAGCAATTCAAAGTTTGCATCGTAAAATATCAAATAAGCAGAATAATAAAGCAATATGTTCTTTATATAGAATTAAGATTTGTATAGTTATCATTAGTATATTAATAATAATAATAAATTATTACTTATTTATTTTATTTTGAAATTTGAATATCCACGATCATCATCATCATCATCTTCATTATTATTATTATTATTATTATTATTATTATTATTATTATTATTATTATTATTATTATTATTATTATTATTATTATTATTATTATTATTATTATTATTATTATTATTATTATTATTATTATTATTATTATTATTATTATTATATGGAAAAGCATTTAATAAATTTACAAAGATTAAACTTTTTATATCCTTAGTTCTTCCCATCTTGGAGTATGGTTCAATTATATGGAATCCTCATAACAGGACAGATATCATAAGAATTCAGTCTGTTTTTGACAAATTTGCAAAATTAAATAGTTTAAGTAATGAACACTATATTGATTTACTACTGAGACGAAAAACAAGAGATCTCAAACTTCTTCATAAATTCATCTCCCAGAATATTTCTGTATCTAATTTGCTTTCTAACTTAGGTATTAAAAAAAAAAATTATAATACTCGTACTCATAATGTTTTTGAAGTGAAAAATTGTAAATCTGATGTATTAAGATTTTCCCCTTTATTTCGTAACAAAGATTTTGGTAATGATGATGTTTTTAATTTGGATTTTAAACAATTCACTAAAGTCCTCATAAAAAAATATTATCCTTAATTTCATTTGATATATTGCCTTTTTATTTATTTGTGCATTTTATTGATTTTCTATTTTATTGGTATTATTTATTTTATTATTATTATTATTATTATTATTATTATTATTATTATTATTATTATTATTATTATTATTATTATTATTATTATTATTATTATTATTATTATTATTATTATTATTATTATTATTATTATTATTATTTTTAATGCTTATTTAGATTTGTATTACTGTGCAATCTATAATTGGCTAAATGCTGTTGATATGTACATTAAATAAATAAAGAATTGAATTGAATTATTATTGTTGTTGTTGTTGTTGTTGTTGTTGTTGTTGTTGTTGTTGTTGTTGTTGTTGTTGTTCTTTTTCTTCTTAATACTATGAAATTGTCCAAATTGACAATATTGTAATTATTATAAAAAATATAAAATATAGTGAAAATGAATTAATTATTTATTAAAAATAATAGCAATCAGTGGATATCATATAATAAAAAAAAAGGCTCTAATAAATATCTGTTTTAATTAAATAAGACGGCATGTAAATTATAAAAAATATCTTGCAATAGATATTTATGGAGATGTATTAGAGAGATTGTTGACCTTTAGTGAATCATTAATAATATATCTATATACTGGGATATGGCTAGAATGGGAGCATTTTTAGAGCATAAGAAGTAAAATTAATGCTAGAGAAAATATTTATTAACAATTATTAATTTATTTTTCTTAAATTATATAAATGTTTAGTTCACAGATCTACAAAAGTGTTAACTGTTGAAGTTGCTATATTTATTGATTCTCATTTGGAACATTACTGGAAGAAAAAAAATTTCATGAGCAAACAAGAGAAGCATATTGAAAAATACATTTTTACAGTTCTTGAAAATGTAAGTATTTTTTCTATAATTTAAAAGTGATTATATCAGTTTTATTCAATAACTTAGGTTACCTTTACTAATTTTATATTTGATCTAATTTTTTTTAATTTCAGACAAAGATTTTGTTTAATGATGAATCTATGAATTATAATTTTGACATGAAGGTTATTCATATACTTCCGTTTAATTCTGAGGTAAATCAGTATTTGTTTTTTAATGCTTAATACATTTTAAATTGAATTAATTATTTATGCAATAGATATTAGAACCGCATTCCGTATTACTGATAATTAAAAATAATTGCCAAATTACGAAATAAAATGTATTAATAATATATGTCATCTAGTTTTAAATATATCGTTACAGAATTTTATATATAATTATAGTTATATATTAAAAAAAAACAATGAAATTAACTTTACAATTTTCAATATATGAATTTATAGTATATATATATGATAAACAAAACAAGTTATAAATTCTCGGAATTTGCTTTTAGCTTGCATTTTATGATCACTAGATGGAGCTTTACCAATAGCTCCTAACAAGCATTGTTTACATAAACGCCAAGAAAAATAGAATTCAATATCTCTTTCGTTGTCTCCCACTTCCAGACCATGGTTTTTAAGCTAGTTGGCTCATGTCAATGAAAGGTTGAAAGTCTAGAAACTAGATGAGTTTACATAATGCTGAGAGAGATAGAATTCAATATCTCTTTTGTTGTCTCCCACCTTCTAGGCCATGGTCAATACTTGGCTCACATCAGTGAAGGGGTTGGAAGACTAGAAACCCTTCACTGACATGAGCCAACTAGCTCGAAACCATGGTCTGGAGGTAGTTTCCAGTCTTCCAACCCTTCACTGCTGTGAGCCAACTAGCTCCAAACCATGATCTGGAGGTGGGAGACAACGAAAGAGATATTGAATTCTATCTCTCTTGGCATTTATGTAAACAAAGCTTGTTAGTTATTGGTTAAGCTCCATCTAGTGATCATATATATATATATATATATATTATAGTTAGTTTAATCATGACTGCTATTTCCTAATAGCATTTCCAGTTAAAAAATTTAAAAAAAAATTTATATTAAAAACCACATAACATTAACGTTTTAAAAAATGAATGCAAATTTTCAATAATTTGTGTGTATTTACATAATTAAATTATTTTTATTTTTATCTAGAAAAAAAAACAAAATATCGTTAAAAGAAACTATTCTTGCAAATAATGATTTTTTTCTGCAAATACAAATTTAAATCTATTCTCAGATTAAAATAATTTGTATTATGTTCTAATATGCTGGATTTAGAACACTTTATTTAGCAATAAATGTAATATAAATTTCAAAGTGATCAGTTATCTTACATTAAAATATATGTTAAAGAATCATTGACTGATGAAATATATATATATATATATATATATATATATATATATATATATATATATATATATATATATATATATATATATATATATATAAAACATTTAAAATATAATAAAGTTTTATTTTCATTATAGAAGAAAAAGCTTTCTATAACATTTTAATGTTCTTCCATATGCCTTAACATGTATCATTGTGCTACTGTTTTCCTATTATCTTATTCAGTGTTTCCACATGAAGCATTTGAATACTTCAATAGATAATTGCACCTCATGTATTTTTACCATATAAACCTCTACCATTTAATGTTAGTTTTGGT
>JAQFVV010013775.1:0-32500 GCA_028023455.1 Epiperipatus broadwayi
TTGGATATATTGGTGTAATTAATAAATGTAGTATGAAGGTCCGCTACATGAAGGATCATATGATATGCCGCACTTGATAAAAATAAGTCCCATTTCATACTGACCATCGGAAGCAGACATATTACCTGCCCCTTGGATCACCACTTTAGTCTATGGAATGGAATAGTAAGATGGCAAAAAGGACCACAATCCCTTCCTATTGAGTGTTTTTTTATTGTTCTTCTTGCTAGACAGATGTAACATTCCTGTACTGGATGACAGACAATTTCTTCTCTTTAACCATGCTGTTAAGATATGCATTTTTGACAGTATGGTATTGTGCTGTCATATTCATGCTACATTGAATATATCAATATATCAGATAGATTGGTGTTGGTTTGACTGCGAACTTTTGGCCTAAGGTTAAATCAGGGATAGAATTTTTTTTTTCAAATGCAATCTATGTAGTCTATTGATACTCGACACTCTAATAAAATATTAAATTCATCTGTGCAAACTTCTAAAATAAAAGTTAAAATGTAAATTAAATTCTAAAATAAAAGTCAGAATGTAAGTTAAATTTTAAAGTAAAAGTGATACTAAAATGATTTTAAATCTTATAAATGTTTGTGTTATTACTGGCAGTGGCTTCTTTTATTTTTTTAATATTGAAAATATTTTTAAATAATAATTTATATTTTATAAATCTCTGTGTCTCACTGAGCTAGTGGCATGGGCTGATGGTCAGAATAAAATGTGTAAAAATTAGATCTTAACAGTGCGTATCTGCCTACTATATAAATTTTCCAGGTTCAAATAGCCCGGTGGCACCCTGTAGCACAGATACAGTAAGACTCTATTTTCCTGACCATTATAACACTCATCAAATTATAACAACAAAATAAAATAAAAGTTGAATTAATTACAAAGTTGTTTTAAGCAGAATTAATTTCATCTTAAATAAAAAAAATAAACGTTTATGTATTTTCTAGATTTTAGCAAAGTTTGTAAGAAAAATATAAATCTTACCCCTTGTATATCAGTTTAAGTCTAGGCTTCACTTTTTTCTTACATTATCTAAGTTTTGATTAGGGCTTTTTTTTTAGATAATCACTCCTTTAAGGTCAATATTCTTGTATTGGCTTCTGGTTTTCTTAGTGGCTGTCAACTTCTTTTCAGGATAGCCCATATCTTTTTCATTTACCTGTCCAGCAATATTCTTGAACATATAATAGGCATATGTCTCAGTAATGGCAAGTCAATGGTTTGGTTACATGTCAGACTATTGATAATCCATTGGTACTGCATGATTAACAACTTACTGAACACCTTTTTGCAAATCTAGCAGGGCATGATGGAAACAGGGCAGCTGCAGAGATTCCTATACATGATTTTAGGTATAAAACAAAGTCCATGATAGCAGAGGGTGCAAAATTTCCTAGATAATGTCAGCAACACAACAGCAAAACTATCAGAAGCAGAAGAACTACACTAATGAAAATTATTAATTGTTTTTCAAATTTTTAATTAATTAGCTTCCTTTTTAATTACAACATTATCTAATCAATTTACTGTTTTTCATTAAAATATAATACCTTCTTTTATTTTTATTAGATAATAATTTACAAAATTATTTTATATTTGATTAGATAATTTCTGCAAAATCATTTACATTCCAAAAGTATTTTACATTCCATTTCCTTTTTTAAATAAATACTTTAGCTTATCAAATACATTTTTAAGTTACTTTTTTGTTTTTATTTTGTAGTTTTCAAAAGTAGGTAAGCAGTGTGCACTGGTTTTATTTGGCCAGTGATTACTTTTATTAGATCTTTTTTCTAATTAAAACTATTAAATTATCACTATATTTTTTTTTCTATTATTCTTTTATTTTAAGTCATTTATTTTAAATCAATTCTGGTATAATTAGACTGGAAATTTATTCTTTTTTAAAAATTCTAAACTGGTCTTTTGTTCTCTATTTCCAAAATGTCTTCCCTCTCTAATTATTATTGTAATGACTATTTAAATGATTTACATTAGATATCTCTTTTTATTTTTAAATACTATATATTTTTTAAATACTTTTATGTAACATGTATATTTTATGTATTTTTTTTACAATATATATATATTGAAACAGACAGATCGAAGGATTGATCTTAGTTTCATAGTTTTCATTTTGAAGTACAGTAATTCTAAATCAATATTTACCCGCAATGAGGCTTTTTCTATTCCAGGCCACATAAATTTCTTAGTTATTTTATGCTTTGTTTAAAAGAATTTAATGTAAATATTACAAGTATAAATATTACAAATCATGATGTGGTTTGTAGGTTTATATTCGCTCAATTTAAAAGTTTCATTGCGTGTATATTTTTTTTTTAATTTTAATCTTTCAAAATTATACAAAGTAATTTAAAAATGCTGATCAAAAGTCACATTCCTTTGATCGGTATTTTTAGTCAAATCTTATGTGTACAAGATGTATAGAATAATTAGTTTGTACTTTGAAAGTTAAGATAATGAATTTCAATTTTTGTATTCACGAATTCCTATGTAATTATTTAGTTTGTCAATTTAGAATCATGTATTGAATTTAGAAATAAATGTAAATCAAACAATGGAAATGAGAAATGTAGGACTCTTATCAAGAAAGGTGAATGCAATTGTATAGTCAAAATTAGATATTGCTGCTGGCCAGAAAATCAAAGGAGGCGGAGTCATGAACAAAAACTATGCAGAGTGATCATCCGTAGCCATCTTATGTTATAATATACTAGGGGACTCTACTTTTTGACTTTGCTGTGGGTAGACCATCTCGGGCTACAGCAAAGTAGTTGTGCCAGAGAAACCATCTCAACTGTGATTAAGAAGTTGCCCGGTCAATTGCAATAATGTTGGGCTAAGTCCAAGAAGCTGATCCCTGTTCTGCCGATTTAAATCTTTTGAGCCGCTGATCCATAATGTTTCCTGTGCTTCCAGTTTTCTCAATTCCAACCTTTAAATTAATCATGCCATTCTAAGGAATCCAAAATGCGCGCCTATGTTCTGCATAAACATTACCGCAAGGAGAAAAGCCGGACGAAGAAGAATGGTAACTCTTGTTACATGAACTTTTTAACTTTCCTCTAAGCTTAATAATTTTATTATTTAATCTGTTATGAATTAATCTAGGTAATTACATGTAAATTTCTTGTTTTCCTTCGTTAAAATGTTACACTAAAGCCTGTCAGTGAATTTCTTCTCTAATACTTCTGTGCTCTAGTCTTTAGATGATAATTTACTAATATTTTGTGCCTAATGGTAATTCATTAGTGAATATACTTATATTTTTATTATTACTTACATTTACAAACAAAGCGATGCCAATAATAATATTTTTCAACTCTAGTTAAAGCCATTAAAGTTTATTTCATAGTATTATTAGTATATTCATTTTAAAAGTAATTTTCTTTTATCGAACTAAAAAATTTGGTTCATTTATATTGAGTTGAGAAATATTCAAGTACCTGCATTGTTCCTTTTATTTTGTCAAAATGATATTTTAATCTTTGCTCCAAATAACAAATATAAAATAAAGTCTAAATTTTTATTATGTTATTTTTTATATATGAACGGAGTAATAATATAAAGTGAATATTTTTGTTACTATTATTACCTTCCGAACAACCTGGGGAGTTATGGGTTTCAGAGTGAAATTAATTAATTGTTACTTTTGTGATCTTTTGATTTCGCTATGTTTTATTTTGAATAGTCATATCAGATTGTTGTGTAGAAAATGTTACGGAGAGATAATCAAGGTTTTATATAGTTTCACTTTAAGTCCACTTCCGATCACTCTTCCTCGATGTTACTGTGGCAGTGCCTTTTCCTTCGCCTAAATTGGCGTCTCATTTTTACTACCAATTGGAAAGAAATTCTTCTCCAAATAATCTCTTGGATCACCGGGGTTCAAAAATGATCCCGGCTGGTTGTAGTGTCCCAGATCTACTTGGGGGCATTAAGACTTGTCAAAGTACAAGCCGCCCGGTCTTCGGTCAATGCACCGCAAGTTATTATTGTAGTATATCTTAAGCTCTGCAACCATCAGTACATCATTATTATATTATATTTTTATATAAAACCTCCTCCAATTATCCGTATACGTAATGGTTTGAATCTATTAAAATCAAACAACTTAATATAAAATAGTAATTGAATATTTTAAATGCTCAAATTACTCTGATTCTCATATCAACTCGTACGACCATTTAAAACATATAAATATTGGCATGCATTTTGTCTATCAGTCTAAAATGATTATTAAGGACTAGTAGCAAATTATTAGAAATATACGTATGAAAATTTTACTGTATCTGTACATAGTATTCAATGATTTCAATAATTATTAAAAATTTATCTAATCTATTTTTGTCTCTCTTGTCTTATTACTCTCGAAATCTAGTTAAGCACCTGCTGTCTGTATCGACAACTTAAATATATATTGAATTAGTAACCGTACCAATATCCCGAATATAAGATATATATGAATAACTGATTGTAGGGTAATTTAGTCTGTGTTTTCCGATGAGCTAGTAAAGGGAAAACCACGTACCGTTGTTGCGTTGTTCATCGGTTGGTCATGCCAGGGGTTTGGGTTTGAATTTGGTTTGCATTTTGGAATTATTCCTAGACGTGGACTGGGTTTGAATTCGGATTACTGTGCATGATTAAGCATGGTGATTTTACCGGTACAATATATATATAATATAGGAAATTTGAACATATATTTTCAAGCTCCCTTCATCCATTCACTCTATCTCATACATCCATTACACATGAAAACACAGTGAAAAAGATAAATTACTTCCATATATGTATTTTGTGCTAAACCAGCACTCATCAGTTTGTCCAGATCATCAGCTCTCACACACATATATAATCAGTGCTTGGTTTATATTAAGATAGCATATCTTCATACTTTAATGTACAGGCCTCAATTTGCTCCACCCTCCATACCATTGAAAATCTGATGATGGAACATCCAAATCCTTTATTAATGCCAATATTATTTATTATCTTAATATAAATTGAGTACTTACTATGTATGTGTGTGGGACATGAATGATCTGGACCAACTGATGAGTGCTGGTTCAGCATGAAATATGTATATTGGAGATCCTTTATCTTTTCCACATGTATGTGATCATGTGTATCAGTTATATGAGATAGAGTGGATGGCTCAAGGCAGCTTAAAAGTCTATGTTCAAATCTTCTACATTACATCTAGAAACCAGATATATAAAATATGATTGTGTTTAGCCAGACATTCTAGAATTATTTTAACAAACTTGTAAATTAGTTTTATAGTTTATATATTTGGAGTTATTTTATAAAACTTATTATATATTCTCCAAGCTACATTTTTAAAAATCTTTGGGTATTTCCAACTTTATTAAAATTATTAGGAAATTATTAATATATATATCATCAAAAATGTGAAGAAATTGAACTCATTACACTGTTATTTCATATAATTCTTAAGTAAATAGTATGCAAAAGAGGACCCAAAGGAAACCAGAATCATTCGCTGATGGGCATGCCTGTTGTAGTACATGCATCTACCATTATATGCTTATTGCATCATCTTCTACATCAGGCTGCAGACTAGTTTAAATTTCAATAACTTGAAATTCTGTTCTCAGTTAGAAAAAAAAGCAGAGAAAACAATTGTAATGCTTAAAATAGATTGCAAGCAAACTGCTATGAGAAAAACACAAGTTTATGAGTGGTTTAATAAAAGAGCTCAAATTCATAATGATTCAAAAAAACATGGTGAGTGACATCCAATGTCAAGACAATGCTGATGTTTAATGCAAACAGCATTCTTCATTCAGAATATATTCATAAATGTGGCATTTTACATACAAGTTCTGAAATGTTTCATGACACAATGAGATGAAAATGCTTCACATTATTAAAAAGTGGAAAGTGATGGCTTTACCACAACAACATGCCACACAAAACTTTTGAGTGTGAAACATTTTTAACCAAAAATTGCATGACCCAGCATATCCATCCACCATGCCTCAAACAAAAACATTTTGAAGACATGGAAAAGGTCAAAAAATAGAGGCAATAAAAGTTTCAGGACAGCTTTGCATTTAAACTAGAATATCATATCAAATGGATAATATTGTAAAGGAAATTTGGTTAATAACACTTAAAAATAAATACGCATTTTTATTACAAAATTCAGGGTGCTTTTCAGTACTTCCTTGTAATATATATATATATATATATATATATATATATATATATATATTAAAACTTTTGGGGCTGTACCATGTATTATTATTTTCCATTAAACACTGATATTTTGACGGACTAGCATCCGACATTATCAAGATTAAATTTTGAAAGAAAAACCATTAGATCTTAAATAATAAGGTGACTGTGTGTGAGATGAGAAATGAGATTCAACTTGAAGTAGTTCAGCATTCACAAAATGAGGCTTATCAAAATGTTTATTTTTCTCAGTATTTTCACCTATTAATTTTAAGTTAATATTAGATAAAATGAGAGGTTTCCACATTGCTGGAATACATTGTGCTTCATCAGCCCTATTTAAACCAGTAGGTCTCTTTAATATTTCAATTGACTCTCTCATGGTTCTTAAATCATATCTTTACAAATTAGCAAGTATTTTTGTATTGTCAAAATCAGGTTTGTGACCAGTTTTTCAGAAATGAGAAGTAAAAACTGACATGCTAATTTTTTGATTAAAAGCATTTCTATGTTGCTTAATTCTGACATTTATTCATCTATTAGACTGACCCACCTAGCCTCTTGAGCACTGAAAACATGGAATTTCATAAACTCCTTGGTGTTCCAAAAATATTATGTCTTTAGGTTTATATAAAAAAATCACCAATTTTTTGGCCAGTAGAAAAAGTAGTCTTTATATTAAAACAAGATAGTCTTCTTCTGATTTTATCAGTAACCCCTTTAATGTAAGGTAAAATTACTCTATTAAAAGAGGAATTGTCAATTCTATCCTCTTTTTTCTTTTTAGTATTAATGTTATGTAAAGCCTTACATATGATGTTTTTATTATTATTATTAGAAAGCAGAATACTTTTTGTAAGTTCTATTTCTTGAGAAAGATATTCTTTATCAGATAAATTATAAGCTCTAGTAAAAAGATTTTTTGCTACAGAAAAAATTTGTGCAGAATGATGATGAGAATTAAAATTAAGATATCTGTTTGTATGTGTTGACCTTTTAAAAGTATTAGTTGACAAAAACTACAAGGATAGTTGAAAGCGCTCCTAAGTGATGGTTATAGATATATTTTTATAAACTTTTAAGTACTGTATTTTCTAATATTTATTTATAAATTTACGTATATTATTTTGAAGAAATATAGATATCGACTTGTAATATTATATATATTATAATGATCGAAATGCAAGTGAAGATTGAATCTGACCGCAAACTACAATATCTGCTCTACGGAGTGCCATCTAAGCATTTAAATCTAGAAAAATTTATAGAGTAGGCAGATGCACACTGTTAAGATTCCACTTTATTTAAATATTCAGATCATTAGCCCAAGTTACTAGCTCAGTGGAGAGCTGAGATAATAAAATATAAATTTTATATCTTAAATATAAAAGAATAAAAGCCACTGCCAGAAATTAACACATAAAAATATTTATTTACACACATATAAAATAACATTTAAATTTTGAGGAATAAATTCAACATTTTAGATTTTTCTATTAATCTTTAGTTTTACATTTAAGTAAATTACAACCATGAGTTTAATATTTATTTAGAGAGTCAAGTATGAATAGACTACATAGATCTGCATTTGAAAAGAAAATATTCTTCCCTGATTTCGCAATCAAACCGGCACCAATCCATCTGATACATTTATGTATTCAATGTAGCATCAAAATATGACAACACAAAATACTATACTGTCAGGAATGTACATCTGATCAGTAAGTAGAATTAGAGAAGACATTGTCTCTCCACCAACAGGAATGTTACGTCTGTTGGTGAGTAGAACAATAAACATAAAACTCCATAGGAATGGACTGCGGTCCTTTGCCGTCTTGCAAACCCATCCATAGGCAAACAGAAGGTGTGTGGCATATATATATAATTCTGCCCGTATCAGATCTCATACTACATCTACAATTACACGAATATATCCAATCCATTGAACCAATTCAACTATGAAATGAATAACCTAAGATTACCCTCCCTTAATATAACTTTACAAAACTATATAGCCATTCACGCCCGACTTAAATTTAACATTAAAATACGTTCGCACAGATTATTTTTATAAATTTGTTTTTAAAATGTTGAGTATAGATCGGCTGCACAGATTCCATGATCAAAAACATCCAAATTAAACACAATCGATCAAAATACAAAATCATCGATAATGTTAATTGCAAAAGGAAATACACAAGGCCCCATGGCATTCATCGTAAGATGCCCGCATTAACATCGTTGACCTATATATTCTAATCAAATGTGAAAACTTCAACATAATCAACCACTAACGAATCTATGCAACATCTATACCCAACCTAAATTTCATCATTTAAAATTTAAACAATAAATAATTTATACAATAAGAAAAAAAAATGGAAATGATTTTTATCAATCAGAAAACATATAAAATTAAACATTATTAATTTGATTTTAAACTTAAAAAAGTCAGATAGAAGTTCATAAGCTTGAACGAAAGTTCTTAATTATTTTTAAATTTAGAGTTCATGTCAATATAGCTTACGGTAGAAGAGTCCAGGTTTCTGCTTTTAATTCCCGTGATGCCTCCATTGGAAGATAATGTTCTGGAGATGGCAATAGCTGGTTCAAGGTATCACAGTCTTTTCATTTTTTTTTATAGAGAGTGTGGTATGTGTGTCCTACCACATCTCTCAAACACAAAACGCTGGAACTCCCAAAAAACTGTATATCTCTTTTTATATTATCCACACGGATTCAATCAACAAAACGTCACTAATCCATCACATTCATTAGGGTTCGAGCCAAGGCTTAGTGCTTCCATTGGTCAAGCTAATTTCTCTTTATTTTCTTATCTATCTTTCATCAGATCATTTTAATTATACAAGAGCCCAAGGCTAGCTTGCTTTTCAAACAATTTATAAACAATCATTTCCATTTACAGATTACAAGAATTAATTAATACCTGTTTTTATTTTTAAATCTTGTACTTTTTTTTTTATAAAAAAGTACGTTCAAATACTTATTTATTTGTTTTTTTAAAAAAAAAATTTTTAAAGTTTGGCATCTGTGCGAATGTATATACGTTTAACAAACATTTTAATTTTAGCGTTTAGTTTTTTACTTTTATTTGCAAACTTTTAAGTTTTTATTTTAAATTAATGTAACGACATATTTATATATCGTTACAATATATATATATATATATAGTAATTATAATAAAAATAATAAATTTAAAGTTAATAAACTATTATAAACAATTCTCAAATCTGCACAAGTACTTTCGGTTAATTTCTTAAACCTGCCTGAACTGCCATTAAATTCAACAAAAAAAAAACAAACAAAGCAGAAGCAAACATCATCAATTCAAATCCCACAAATATTGTATTTTAATGTTAGCAGCTCGTTTATGTATTAAATGCATTTTGTTTCTATTTATAAAAATTGCCTCCTTAATTTATCTTTTATTATGGTTTCTCTCTTCATGAAGAATTTTCACATTTTCAAAATCAAATTTAAATTTATATTTACATGTTTTTTTATGATCAAAGAAAACTGAAGGAGATATTAAATCACCATTATTTTTACTTTTTACCTTCTTATATAACAATTCATGCTACCTCAATCTCTTCTCAATACTGCACCTAGATTCCCTATATGATAACATACAATCACAAAAATTTAACATATGACATTACTTTTCTGCTTGACAGGTACGACCTTCTTAGAATTATTGACTAATTTATTAATATTGTTTGGAACATAAAATAAAACATTAAACACATTCTTATATATATATATCCTTAAAAAAATTTACTTGTGGATTTGAAATAAATGAGATAGATATCCATTGTTTACTATTAATCTTCATTTCCTTTAAACCATTATAACCTTTTTTAAATTGACATAAAGTATTGCTTATTTGTTCCATTTTATAACCAACATCAAGCAAGTCCTTGGAAAATATCTCAATATTTTTCAGTTTATCACATTGGTAACAACATAATTTTTTATTATGAAACAAAAAAGATCTAAAACTTGCCATCTTATGCATAATTGGTACTTATGATTTACAATTTATATATTCCCTTTTTTGCAGTGGCTTAATTATTAATTTATAATTTAATATACTGTTATCTTCTGTAATAATTAAATCCAATAATTTAATATTTTTGTCCTGTTCCTTTTCAATAGTCCTTTTCAAGCCATTCAACTTATTTAATTCCTCTACAAGCAAATTTATAATATTAGTATTTCCACAAACAAAAACATCATCCACATATCTTTTGTAAATGTAATATCTCCAAAAGTACACATAATTAAATACCACTTTCATATGTAGATAACACAAAATTGCAAACTTGCACAACTACAGGCAGACCCATAGACCAACCTTTTTGACCTTCACTTTGTTTTTTTTGTTTTTTAATTTAATGGCACTTGAGGCAGGTTTAAGAAATTAACCTAAAGTACTTCTGCAGATTTAAGGATTGTTTATAATAGTTTATTACTGTTAAATTTATTATTTTTATTATAATTACAATTTTGTTTTAATTAAGAACATTTTATTTATATTATATATATATATATATTCTGCAAAGCTTGTTAAGAGCTTATTTTTGAGCTCTATAATATATATATATATATATAATTTACAATGCATACATAATATCAGAATATCATTTTTATATAAAATTAATTAGAAACAAAGACAATGAAAAAATAACAATAATCCAAATATTTACAAATGTTGCATACCAGGTTAAAATTTATCAATTAAACAACCTTAACAATTATACAAAATATACAAAAAATACATTATGTAAAAGTATATAATTTTCCACTCATTTTTAACTGGCTAATTATTAATTTAATTAATTGATGTTTTATATATATATATATATATACAGTTATATGTATTGTAGTTAATATAATTAGTTCTATATATTTTTTTCTATTGGGTTCTTTAATGTGTATAATTTTTGTATAAATCTATTTTATGCCATATTTTAAATAGTGAATATATAATGTAAATTTATCATCTCTTTTATTAACTGCACTGTTATATATTTTTCTTTTTTAGCTAATTATAGTTTTGTATGTCCATAGTAAATCATTTCCACAAATAATTTTATATACAATTTCATTTTTATATCATCTTTTATTTTATCATTACATATTAATTTGTTTAGATTTTTACTATTTGATTATTTTATGTTTATGATTTTATCTTATAATTTGTGTTTTTATTAATCTATTATAAATTTTAGGATAGTACAAAATTGTATCTATTTTTTTATTAGAACTATTATTAGTACAATTATTATTACTATTTAGAATAAAATTATTATTATTATTATTCTTTAATTTAGGGAAGTATGGAGGTGTTTATTATATCTATTTAATTTAGATGATTTATAATTAAAAAGTATATCTTTAATATTCTTAGGGTTATATCTGTAATTTTTATATAATTCAATGAACTATCCCTTTTGTAAATTAGCTATAATTTATTTGTATTAATTTTTTTAATAACTGCTATCTTTTGTATCCACGCTTCTTGTCAATCTATAGAAGTTATTTTTCTTATTTTGTCATCTTTAATAAAATGTTTTAATATAATTTTGTTATTATTATCTGCATTAATATTTATATCTAAATACGTTATTTTAACACCAAATTTTATTTGAAAATTTAATATTATATGTATTTTTATTAAATTCATTATATGTACATTCAAAGCCACTTGAAACTAATAATTAAAATATCATCTACCTACAAAAAATAATAGAAGAAAAATATATGTAACAAATTTTATTAATTATAATAAACATAACAATTAATGTAATTAATAATTGATCAATTAAAAATAAATAGAAAGTTATATATCTTTATATAGGGTACGTTTTATACATTTTGTATAATTGTTATATGTTTCATTACTAATTAATAAATTTTACTTTTGGATGTGCATTTGTAAATATTTGGGTTATTAAATTTTTTCATTATTTTTGATTTTAATTAATTTTATATAAAAACTATAGAAGTATATATATATATTCAATATAAATTAATAGAACTTTGATTGTCTTGTTGTGCTGCCAAGGTGGACTTGTTCCATAAGATAAATTATAGTTTTATATATTTTTAATGTCATTTAGAAAAATTTTTGTTGCTAAAAATATTTGGTTGGTGTGTATGTGAAGAGAAATTTGAATTACAGAGAGATTTAATTGGATTTGGAAAGATTGAAGAAAATAATGCTAACATTGGAAAGTATGCCATTTTAAATATAAAAGAGAAAAAATTGTGTGTGTGTGTGTGTGTTAACTGAAATGAGGCTTTAAAACTAAGTCATACATAAGATTAGGTGTTTTTTAGTAGGTTTGCTATTAAAGAATTTTTCCGATTTAAAAAAAAGGGTAAAGTTTGATGTAAGTTTTAGCTGAGCACATTTTTCAACCACCATTTTTTTAAAAAAAAAAAAAGATTTTTTTTTTTATTCGTATAAAGAGGTTTAAAGAGTAGTAGAAAAATCATAAATTTAAATATTGAATAAGGGAATTGAAGAATAGAGCAATATGGACTGCATTTGTATCCCAAAATGTGTATATAATGATCAGAAGAAAATTAGATGTGCTTTGATAGAATGTACCATATATGATAAGGTTTTTTCATTTGAAATGCTTAAATAAGACTAGAAAGGGTATATGGTTATATAGATAAAACAGGCAAAACTCTCCATACAGTATTGCCACTCAGTGCAAGCCAGAATAATCAATAAATGCCAGATGGTTTGTGTACAAAATCCCCATCTAATGCCTACTCATTCAATATCCACAGACTAGTTTCTGCTTATGGCCTTCATCAGTGAGGAACCTTGGATCTGAGAGCACTGCATCTAGATCTTAGAATCTAATGCAAGCCTCCAGCAGCCATCTTTTATCTCTACTTTAACTATGAGTCTTAAATTGAAAACACAATAATATTTTTATCCAAGCTCATTAGCTTATATAGTCATATAAGTTTAAACTCAGTCAGTAACTATACATTTTGGTATATTTGGTTGTTTAATAACCATAACCACCACTATGCTATTTCAAAAGCATAAGAAATGGTGATCATGTGAGGTTTATTGGTTTAAAACCAATTCTGCATAATAGGAGAGTGGTGGCTATGGTTATTAAAAACCAGACACCAAAATATAGAACTGAGTTTAGGCCTATATGACTATATAAGCTAATAAACTTGGATTGAAAATATTATTGTTTTCCAATTTAAGACTGATAGTTTTGTAGAGTTAGTAGAGATAAAAGGTGGCTGCTGGAGGGTTGCATTAGATCCTAAGATCTAGGTGCAATGCTCTCAGATCCAAGGTTCCTCATTGATGAAGGTGACAAGCCAGAAACTAGTCTGGAGATGTGCACAAGCCTTCTGGCATCTATTGATTACTCTGGCTTGTACTGAATGGCAATACTGTATGGAGAGTTTTTCCTGTATTAATAACAGTTATAAGCAAGCATAAGAAATGGTGAACATGTGATGTTTATATTGTTATATAGATCATGTATAAATGTCATAAAAGAGGTAAAGAAATGGTTTTTAAGTGTAGATAGTTTTAAAAAGATCAGGAGAAATGAAGAAAAATGTAGTTAACAAAGATAGAATACAATATGTATTTAGTGGAGTGACCAGAGATATAAATGACAGAATAAGTAGTGTAATAGAGATAGATAAAGAATAAGTAAGATAGAGGAAGAGCTAAAGGATGAAGAAATAAAATTAAAATCATTATAGATGAAATATGAGCAGATAAAAAAATGAATGAATAGAAACAATAAGGAGAAATCAGATAGTGAAGTTCAGACAATGAAAGAAAATGTTATGTAATAAACTAGGGAAAGTAAACTATGAGAGTTTCAATAAGAGACTCAGTAATTAGAGGATGTGGAAATATAATTGCAGGGGAAAATAGAAATAGGTATAATAGAAGTAGGTATGTAAGAGTATGTTTGCCTTGAGCTAGAATTGTTATAGATAAAAAACAAGAGAGTTGAGATGTTTATTTTATGGTAGGGACAAATAATTTGACAGAGATAGTGATGAATAGGCACAAAAAATGGATTACTAACATGCAAAGAAGAGTGGAAATAGTTAGATTACTACCATCGTTCAACAATAAATATATGTTAGATAGTGCATGTTCTATAAAAGAGAGATTGAAAAAATTATGCAAGGGAAATAATGTTATGTTTGTGGTTGTGTGGGATATTTCTATTAGTAAGAGGGACTTATATAATAAAGATGAACTGCACTTAGTAAAATAAGGAAGTGAAGCATTGGGGGTTTGATTTATATAATATATTGTAGTTTGGAAAACTTATAAAGGGAGAGGTAGGGTTTAAATTACAATATTATCAAAAAGAAGGTTAAGAATGGATAGGATGCAAGAAGTAAACAAAGGGTAGTTGACAGAGATAAAAATGTAGATGTGGAGAGGTAATGGATCTGTAAAACTAATCATAAACAAGTTAATTACAAATGTAATAGAGAATTTATAAAAGAATAGTAAGAAAAGAAAAAATGTTAAAATTGGATATTTGAATATGCAAGGTGGTAGGAGGCTGGAAAAGTAGCTGGGATTAAATAAAGCATTTAAAAATGAAGATCTTGAGGTATTGGCAATAGTGGAAACATATCTAAAAGAAGAACATACACTGAAAGACTTAGTATGGCAGGGTATAAATAGAAAAGAAAAAGAAAAAAATGATAGGTGTATAGAAGTTATGTCGAAAAAATATTTAGTTTCTTGAGTGTCAAGAACATTTGTAGTTTGAGATAAGGTCAGGAAGATAAGAATGGATGGTGGCTATAGTGTACATGGCTATTAAAGATAGTCAAACTATAATGGAGTGGAACAGTAGCATATATGAATATGTAGTTAAGGATATATAGAGTTTCAAAGAAAAGTTGGGAAAATAATGATTATAGGGGATATGAATGGACATAATGAAGAAATTGATGATATGGATAAATAAGAATGGACAACTTTTGAAAAGTTTTTGTTAAAGAGTGAATATGAGCATTGGAAATGTATCAAATATTTTTGAGAGATAATACACATGGGCTAGAAATAATGTATTTTACACCATAGATTATGTATTAGTAAAGAAAGAGGAAATAAATAAAGTACAAAAAATTAAAGTGTTTGATAATGAATAGAGAGTATATAATAGTGATCATAATTTTTTTATAATAGAAATGGTTAGTAATGTGATGGAAAATAGTCATAAAATTATAAGGGGTAGTGAAAGATGTGGATAGAAAATGAATGATAATAAAAAGTTAGAAGAATATAAATAAAGGTAGAAGAAATCATGGAAGAGTTGGTTGGGGGTGAATATAAGCACTGATGTGGTGAAGTAAAAAAAGTGACAAATAGAATTTTAGGTGAGAATATTCAAAAGAATAAAAGTAATAGAAAAATAAAAATTAGTAAAAGTGTAAAAGAGAGGAAAACAGTGAATAAAAATGTGCTATTAAAAACAAAGAAATGAAAAATATGTTAATATTAAAATGGGGAAAATATTTTTTTTAAAAAAAGTTGTCTAAAATAAATAATTATAGAGGAAAAATGAAATTAAATAGTAATATAAAAGTGGAAGAAATGGGAGTAAAAAATTTTGGAAATATATTAAAAAGAAGGAATGCATGTGGGGGGGGGGAGAAATACTATTACTAAATGATGAGAGAGAAAAGGATATTTCTAGTTAAGAATTAGAGACAATCTTAAATAAATATGTAATGGCTATAGAAAAAATGTTAGATGTAAAGGACAGAGTGATAACAAACATAAAAGTATATAGTAAAGAAAATATTAGATTTACAGAAAAGGAATTGAGTGAGACTCAGAAGAAGTTGAAAAATGGAAAGGCAAAAGGTTTAGATGAATGGGCAGCAGAGATGGTGATGAATTTAGAAAATAGGACAAAATTAAATCCATTATTATTTTCATAATATGGCACAGAGAAGAGAGAATTTTCAGATAGCTGAAATAATACAAGAGTAAGGCTATTTGTTATTTAAAGAAAAGGGTAAGAATTATATAAAGTTAAACAATTATAGACCAATAGTGATAATGTCAGTTTTATAAAAAGTTTTTGCATATATGGTGGCTGGAAGGGTGATAAAATGTATGGAAGAAAATAATATAATTGGAGAAATGTAAGGATGTTTTCAATTGGATAGACATATAGGAGATAGTTTACTTGTAGTCACATAACTATAGGTAGACAATTATGTATGGTCTTTATAGATGTAGAGAATACATACGATTCAGTAAATAGAAATAGATTATGGTAAGTTTAGTAAATTTTGGAATAAATGGAGCTTTAATGAATCTTATTAAAAGATTCTATGAAAATAATTACTATACATATCAATTAGGAAATATAGAATCAGATAGAGTTAAAAGTGGGATGGAATTAAGGCATGGATAGCCTATCTCACCTATTTTATTTTAGTTATATTTGACAGAAATGGAGAAAGCAATAGAAAGACTAGGAAAAGGGATAGAGATATCATTAATAGATGGCAAGGGAGTGTATATATTATCAGATATTTTATTTGATGATGATATATTCTTGTGCACAGAAAGTAAGGAAGATATACAAATTATTCTGAAGACATGTCAAGGATGGATAATGAGATGGGGCTTAAATTTAATGTAGTAAAATCAAAAGTAATGATGATAAGTGCTGGAATTTTTATGGGATATGAAATTAAATGTGGTGAATATGTACAACTTGGGCGAGATTTGCATCCAAGATAGAGACATTTTTATTTGCTTTAAAATATTTTTGACACAGCTAATATCACATCACAATGAATATTATATAATAATCAAAATGAGTATAAATACAAATATATGTATGTGAAGTTATATTTTGGATTCATCCATATATCTCATTTTCTCTTTGTTAACATTAGCATTGAATTAGTGACATTCAATTAGGTTGTATCATCTTTCTTGCAAAGACTAGTTAACATTCGGAAATGTTGTATAGAGATATCATAAAAATTAAAAAAACTGACTTTTGGTCCTTTATAATTTTCAGACATCTTTGCAACATCTCTGAATATCTTTTATGAATTGGAAGATGGTTGGTGAAAATCAATTGAAACATTATAGCAGACAAGCAAATATACATGCTGACAAATCAAGTTTATATGTTGCCAGTGAAAATTTTTAATTTTTTTCCAAAAAGCTTTTGTGAAAAAATAAATATTATTTATAAAGACTTCTTTTATACTCATTAATAATGGCAATCTCAATATTAATCTTACTGTTGGCCATATTATAATTTTCATTTCTTTAAGTAAATATAATGATGAATTTAGAATTTTTTACACATAATAAGAGTGACTTTGATATTGAATTCTATTATTAAGTAGTTAAAAAACTTTAAAAAACATTTGAATATATTAAAAAAAGTGCTTCATAATTAAACTCTGTGATATCAACATTATGAAATGTTCTGTGTAGTTTGGGATAGCAGTAGAATGAAAAATTCTTGAGTTCAAATATGTCACTTTCAATATTTAAACTTTTTATACATTTCTGAGCAATGCATCACTTGATTGTTTATTTTACTTATCAGAGTAATATGAGAAAAACATAAAATTTTAATTATTACATATTTAAAAAGAAAATAAACATGAAATGTTGAAAATAATTCTTAAAATGCTTGTAAAAAGTTCATGCATATATATAATTTCAATTGATGTATATATGAGATGATATAAAAATCAAAGGAATAGATTTTTTTTAAAAGTTTGTTTTGAAAGATAGCATTATATGATTTTGATAATGATCAATGACTGGCAAATATATATATATATATATATATATATATATATAGATATTATGTTTATATGTGATATATATATATATATATATATATATATATCACATAGTAAATCGAATTCTTTATCTAGGTGAGAACAATAAGGTATTATATTTTTTAATGTAAAAGATAGCCTTATAACGAGTCAATAATATGTTAATAATTATGACAATCTTAATTTTATGTAGTATAAAGATCAATAATTCATTAAAGTAGTTTTGCTAAAATTTGGATATATAGAACCAGCATGTAACATCACAGACTTGTAGTTGAAGTTTTTAAAAAAAAAATTATCTAGTATAATATATATATATAATAATTTAAATTATGTATTTTATTTTTAGGTGCTTCCAGGAGGTGCATTTATTTCTACCAACTATAGTCTAATTGGAATGTTTAATTATCCTACTAAATACTGTCAAAAAAAGGTCCAAGGTGAAGGTCTTTTATATCCAATGGCAAGTCTACATTTCTACAGAAAGTGGATAGAAGATGTTATAAGTGAGGCAATCAAACCCAGTAAAAGTTTTATTCCAAATCCTTTATCAGTTTTACCAAGAGAAGAATGTGATGCTTTCATCTGGAAACTTTGTTATCAGGTGAATAACCTTTTATTTATTTATTATTTAGTTATCTATGTTATCTATATTCCTAGTTCTCTATTTAGTATTCTAGTTATCAGTCTACAATTTTTATTAAAAATAATTTGAAATTATATATATATATATAAATTTATAATATTCAAATATAAGTATATTGTCTATACCAAACTTAATACAATTAGAAAGGACTTGAACTCAGACTTTCTAGTTCCCTAAAGCCATGCACTCTGTCTTATACAACTAATACACATAGACACATACATGTGAAAAAGATAAATGATCTCCAATATATATATTTCATGCTGGACCAACACTCATCAGTTGGTCTAGATCACCATCTCTCACACACATACAATCGGTGCTCAGTTTACATTAAGATAGCAAATCTTCAAACTTTAATGGACAAGCTTCAATCTCTGTTGTATATTGGAAATCATTTATTTTTTTCACATGTATGTGGTCATGGGTATCAGTTGTAGAAGATGGAATACATAGCTATAGAGAGCTTAAAAGTCTGAGTTCAAGTCCCTTCTAATTATATAAATTTATATATATATATATTAATTTTTTACATAGTTTTCAGCAGAGATTGATTTTTTATGAATAATTTCTAATTAAATAATTTAAAACTTTTCTATAAATGACATATACATCAAATAAATAAAAGGTTCTTACACTTATAAACATAAACTGCAGTACTTTGATCTCTATTACATCTAGAGTGACATTTAAAAATAGATCCTCCTTTTGGAGATCGTCAGTCTGTCAGTTTACTTTGACTCTTGGCCAAGGGGAGTTGTTCTAGGTTAAGTGCTTTCTAATTAAGTTGATTTAAATAGATAACTCCACACATTCAAGATTTCCATTTAAATATTCATTAAAAATATTGTATATTAATATATATAAATCATATAAACAAAATTTTAAAATAATAATAATATAAAGTTATTAATAATAAATTGTGAGAACATATTTAGGAGATATTTATTGCATGTGCTCACTCATACTAAAAAACTTACTATATTATATATATTTTTAATGAATTGAAAACATTGAAGTGTCCAACTTTGACCTTTGAAGCTATTGATGTATTAGAACAGTCCAATTCCATTACAATTAAACATGCTCTGGATAATATCTTTTTTACCTTTATAAAAATATAATAGCAGTCTTATTATCAACAGACAAGACCTCTCCAGTTTTTTTTATGATTTTAAGTTTGAATCAACTTCAAAATGTATATAGTTATGCTTACTTGTAATTACCTACTTCAGATTCTCATTAAACTCTTCAAACTTTAAGCATTCTGATATGCACAGGAACATTTTATCAATTATTTTTTGAACCATTATTAAAATGTTAACATTTTTACGGCTCCAAAAAGATACTTTATAAATTGTTTAAATTTAATATATATTTTTAGCATTACTCTTAGCAAATGTTTTATTATATTAAATACTGTGCTATATCAGTGTTTTGGGATAGAAAATATGTATATGGTTACAATGTAATCCAAAGAAACATTATTAATAAACATGAACTTGGAAAGACTTTCATCCTCCAGTGGTTGATAATGGTTGATGATGATGATGATGATGGCAATGCTCCAAGATAAAAAAAATGGCAGCTGGTACATTGCAATATTTGTTAAATTTAAGAATTTAATTGATTTTTTTTTTTTTACATTTTTGATGGATTATCATATAATTAAAATAGTTAAATCTATTCATGGAAGAGACAAGTCTAAATATATTATCAAGATAATTTGCAAGATTTTTGAAGAATAATTTAAATAAACTTAAAAGTATTGCCTACTTTTTGTTACATCAATACCAATCTATTTTTTTCACATTTGGGATGTTATATAATAATAAATTATGTATTGATAATTAAAAAGGCTGAAACCAGTTATGAGCCATAAGTTTTGGTCTATATTAATCAAACCAGCTTAAAGTTTTAAATAATAATTTTTATGTAATTCTAGTGATTTTAATGAGCACCTAATAATTTTGTGGATACTCACAGAACATTCAAATCCAAATACATTACTAAGATAATTCATGGGCTAGATTCTCAAAGATTCATTTAAATGAAGTTGTAACTAATGCCCATCTTTTTGTTATACCAATTGTGGATTATAGTAACAATATATTCAAACTTATTTGTTTTGTGAATAGATTTGTATTCTCAGCATTATATATTTTATAAGCCATAAAATTATTTACATTTTCATTAAAATTATTAGAATTGAAATAGTATATATTGATATAGGGCATATTATGACTTCACTAGATATAAAAATAATAAAATTAAAAAAACATTACGCAAGATAACCTATTCATTATTTTTGAATATCAAAGTCAAATATCAAACAGGCCCTATAAATATATCAGAAAAGTGTCCACTAAATCATTGCATAATGTCAAATGTGCCTATATATTTATTCACAAAATACGTTTTGACAGCATGATTTTAAAAAGCCTTTAAATGTTTTGCATAAACTAGGGATCATGTCAGATAGAGATTTTGAATGTCCTTCATATATCTTATATTGGGTATTTATTGTAAATATAACTGCAAGTTAGACATTTTTTATTGCTATTTGAGGCATAATGCTTTTGTGCTGTACTTTATATTTTTTGATAATTTTCTATCTCAACTTCTCTTATTTTTATTTTCATTTGAGAAATTATCTAAATATTTATTTTTCTTCTTAGAAAAAATAAGTGAACTATTGTTTTCTTTTAGAATGTACTAATCATTTTATATATTTATTAAAATATTTTGAAACAGAGACATTAAAAGCAAAAACATTTATTATGAGACTTAATTATCAAATGACAGATATTATAGAATTAAAAGAATTAATCAAACATTATTGTTCAGAAATCTATAAGAAGTTCTATACTAGAAGTAACAATGTTGGATTGTAATCCATAGACCTTGAGATCCGAAGTCTGCCTTTCTACCATTACACCAAATTAAACAATTTGCTTGCATGAAATAGTCATATAAATAGGATGTATACTAATTATGTTTCAAATTTATTGTTTAATATTTATTTAAGAGAATTGATAAATCAATTATAATTAGAGTTGAGCTGCAAGAAATGAGATTTGCTGAAGAAATAGAAAGACTTGAAGATAGTTCAAATTTTAAAACAAAAATTAAACAAAGATGCTATAATTTGTTTAAACTAGTCCTGAATAAAATTAATTTCTAGAGGAATAATAAAAGATAAATAAATATCTTAATAAAGAATTATGCTATGAAATAGATTAATATTTTTTATATATTTAGGAAAGTGATTAATTTAAAATAATAAAAAATAATAAAGGAATGAATTTACATTAGTGAAATTAAGCCTGAATTGAATAGAATGTAATAGAAAAGAAAATAATAGATTTGTTAATTAAATGTTTTTAGGGTAGATGGGTATATAAATGTAAAATATTTTAATAAAGTTTGAGATTGTTTGTAATAGAAAGATTTCAGGTAAAGGGTGTTTTTTTTTGTACTTTTTAATTTTTGGATTTGTTTTAGAATATGTGATATTTACATTTATTATTATATATTTTTATTTTTATTTTTCAGTTTTCCTTGAAAAAGATTATATTACAAAATAGTTGAAACATTAGTGTGTAGTTACATTTTGATAATAGTCATATAAAAATCAAGTTTTAAAAAATTTGGTGTATTTATTTGTATATATTTCAAAAAGTGGTTGTGGATATTGAGAAAACTGGGGCTAAAGGCTTTGATAATGTATTCACCTGTCTTTCTTCCAAATTAAGTTTGAAACCAATCTGAATAAACTTTAAAAAAGTTTTCAACAACCTTAGATTTTTTTCAGACAGCTAATTATAGTTAGTTCAGCTAATCATGTAATTGGGTATCTAACTATTTTTGGGGAAAAGTTAAAGCAAGAATGGAAGACTATCTTAAATTGGTGTTGTAACCCCCCCCCCATGAGGCTATATTGGGAAAATAATTGCTCTGAGTGTGCTATGTTTTTGCTACTTCTTTTATAATGGGTCAGAACACATTTAATAAATTATTGTGGGGGTAAAAATGCTTGTTTATTATTTGAGTGAAATGTAATTGTAATTTTAACAAGAAAGGTATTTATAAAATAGAAAGAAGGAAGGAGTGGGATTGAAAACAATTGAGGAAAAATGACTGCAAAGCAAGCTTAAGACATAATGAGATATTAAAAAATATAAATGAAAAGTTATATCATTAAATCAGCCAGGAATAGTATGAACTGAATTGGTCTTTTTTTTTTAAATTAAAAATTATTATCTAAGTTTAACATTTGTCTGATTTACCCCTGAACTATTTGCTGCATGCTTGAATCGTCAATGGTTATTCAATTCTATTATATAATTTGTACATTTAGATGTCTCTTTGATTAATGATTTGTATCAGTGAGAATCTGGATTACTAATAAAGACCAAAAGGCAAAAACTTGTTTAGGAAAGAACATTAATATATTACTTTTTCAATCAATTGTCAATGAACTATTCAAGCTTATAATAAAGATATTTGGAGAGTAAATTGAAAAAAATTCTATGCATAAAAGCATGTTTTAAAGATAAACAAAGTAAATCATACATATTAGTAAATTACCAAATTAATAAGAATAAAGAAATAATCCTAAAATGGAGAAATGATATAGATGGGACAACAAAGTGAACTGACTCAGGTGAATAATTGCATAAGGTAAAATAAATATTTTAGAAAGTATATAAGTCAATAGATTGATTTAATATGTGTCAGATAATAATAATAATAAGAAGAAGAAGAATAAGAATAAGAATAATAGTCTTGCATTGGTGGTCGAGAGGTCAGCGCGACTGCCTTGCACTTGCAGGCAGTTGCCCGGGTTGCAGGTTCGTGTCCCGGCCGATGCTATGACATTTAAATAATAATAATAATAATAATAATAATAATAATAATAATAATAATAATAATAATAATAATAATAATAATAATAATAATAATAATAATAATAATAATAATAATAATAATAATAATAATAATAATAATAATAATAATAATAATAATAATAATAATAATAATAATAATAATAATAATAATAATAATAATAATAATAATAATAATAATAATAATAATAATAATAATAATAATAATAATAATAATAATAATAAAATAATAATAATAATACAACAAGAGTATCTTGAATAATCAATGATTACCAGATGGTAACATATTTAAATCTCCATCCATAGACTGCATTCTGACTTTTCATATTACAAATGAAACATAATTTAAAAGCTAAAAATAATACAATTATGTATTTAATAAGCACTACTTAATGCAATTAATGTAGCAAACATCATTAATTCATTTCCAATATTCAAACTAAAAGCTTGAAAAGTCTACACTTGCAATGTTTTGAACTTTAATCAATCTGATTCTATACATACGACTATGGAATTTTTATTATACAATTTACAATCATTATTCATTTTTCTAATTGTAGGCATCTTTTTTCTCACTAGAAATACTAATACAACAAATCATTTCATGATTCAGCTTACACAATAGATAATAAAATCATGTAAATAAGCATTTATTTTTATAGCACTATATTTAAATTGTAATACATTAAAGATCAGTCTTTTCAAGCTATTGTGCATGCACTTTTTACGAGTGTTAATAATAAATGAATACTTTCATTCCCAACACAAGATATAGTATTTATGAAAGCATAAAATGAAAAGGCTGCTCTTTAATGTATTACAATTTAAACATAGCACTATAAAAATAAATGCTTATTTACATGTGTTTAAGTTTCATTTGAGAGTGATGTTTAGTAAATTCTAGATAATTTCATCGATGTCATTCATTCAGACATCATAAACAGTAATTTAAAGTGAGTGGTCTATCCTCATGCTTTCATTTCCAGTACTTAAGATTTGCCCATATATAAGCATTTGGGTTGGAAAGAATAAGTGGATTCATTTTATTTTTTCATAAATACTATATCTTGTGTTGGGAATGAATGTATTCATTTATTATTAACACTCGTAAAAAGCGCATGCACAATAGCTTGAAAAAGCTGATCTTTAATGTATTATTTACAGTAGTTTTTAGTGATTAGCATTTACCAAATACATTTAAAATATCATGTTCAAACTGATTTCTGATTTTTGACTTTATTAATAAAGATTTCTGTTATAAGCTGGAAATATTGCAGTACTCAGGTTTACTACAGAAAGCAATAAAGTAAAATTAAAGAGCTACTCTTATTATATCATATACTGAGTAAGCTAAATAATTTAAATTATGCATTGGAATTAAAATATTTATACTTAGAAGACAACTAAGATTACTAAATTAGTAATTACTGATCCAGATTTGATCTTTATAACTGTCAAGCAGCTTGATTCGAAACAACAACTTAAGAGTCATTTACTTTTCACTTGAAAAGCAAAATTACTTAAAGATGTTATTTTAGGTGCATTTACTAAATTATTTCCAATTTTAAATTACAAGCCTTACTGATGAAGGCAAAAATTAGAAACGTGTCTGAGGATTGACAATTTAAATGCATGAGATCTAATAATAATTGATTAATCAAGCTTATTATAGATGACACTAGAGTCAATAGATGTTCCTGTCATATCATATATTAGTGCAAAGTAAAAAATAAATGATTTGTTATTATAATAATTACAATAAAAATATTAAAATAAAAGTTTAATCAAAATTGTGATAGATTGATGTTTTGTTTTTATTAACCCTAGGTTCATATTATTACCTCACAATTGCATCTACTCATAGCAGCAGGCAGTATTTTAAATCCTAAATATATAATCACTAATGCCCATTCACTTGCAGGGTAAGTAAGTAGCAAAAATGTTAATTAGCATTACACTTCTACATAGTCTCTCTTGTATGCTGATGCCCTTTGGCTGGCTTAAATAATAAAAAGGTCACTATATTAAAAACAATATAAGTGTATTCTTTACAAAATATCTTTCAGACTATAAATCTAAGATTTCTTGTGTCAAGGATATATTAGCTTGATTTAAGATAGCCATGTGTTTTGCAGCATAACACAGACTGAGTTCAAGTCCCTTTTAATTACATTGAATGTAGAATATATGTGTATTTAAAATAATACATAGTCAGCCTGTATTCTGCCCATTTCTTTTTGTATAATCAAATGGGCATATAAGGTTCTACATGTGAGGTATCATATTGATCAAAGGTCAACATGGTTATGACAATAATATTGGCATCAACAAGGGTTTTGAATCCTCATATTTTCATTGATATGGATGGCTGAAAAGTTGGAGAGTGAAGAATATTGAAGCTTAAAGTGTGAAGATTTGTCATCTTAATATAAACTGAGCACTGATTGTATATATGGGTGGGAGATCATGATGTGGACCAACTATGAGTAATGATTCAGCACAAAATATGTATATTGGAGATCATTTTTCTTTTTCACATATATGTGGTCATGTGTGTTAGTTGTATATGATGTATTGGATAGCTGTAGGGAGTTTGAAAGTCTGAGTTCAAGTCCCTTTTAGATTAAGTTGCAATCAAATACAACCAACTGCTACTGTTTTAACAGCAATACCTGTGTTTCGAGATACAAAGTTTGATTCAAATATCTTAGATACAATTGAATATTTTCCAGGATTAATTATAAAGTAAACAAAAAAAATTGTGGGAAATTTTAATGTACACTATATAATACTAAATCATCCATGCCCTTTACTACTGTTACACAATGATTTATTTACCACCCTCTTTTACAGTTTACAGTTTAGATTGGCCCAGCAATCTTCTTCAATACTCTTATATCTCCTAACTTCAACTTTAAGAGTTCTGAAGAAGATTGCTGGGGCAATCAAAACTGTAAAAGAGGGTGGTAAATAAAGCATTGTGTAACAGTAGTAAAATGCATGGATGATTTAGTATTATATGGTATACCTTTGACAATGCAATAAGAAAGAGTAATTATTAAATTTTAAGGTACTAACTACAGAATTCTTTTAATAATGTTTACCTGGAAAATATAAATTACTATTGACATTCCCCCAAGCAAAAAATAGCTTTTTTGTCTTAAGTTTGTTTAGAAACAAAATATTTTTTTACTTCTAATCCATACAGTTTTTTTATAAGCATCACTGCTTAGAAGTGTCATATTTTTGAGTAAGGAAGGGAATGACTAAGGATATTTCCATGTAATAAGTAAAAAATATGTTAACATTAGTTAACAATTAATTTATGTTAGCAGTAGTGTTGTTATGTAACTATAAATTTCTACTGACATTACCAAGCTAAACCAATTGTTCTATTAGCCATACAATAAATCCTTTCTTATGAGTTTATTTAGAAACAAAAGGCTATTTCCTTTTTTAATGCTCGACCATATCTTTTATGAATTTAAACACGAATAATAGTAATGAGGACTTAGAAAAATTATATCTCTGGAATTCTGTAAATATTGTTTCGCTTCTGTCAGGCTGTATATTTAAAATTTAAATGCAAAGGACTTAGTGGGTATATTTCCTTATAATAACTCGAGAAATATGTTATCAATGATGTTGTTAAATAAATATTAATTACAATTGACAATCTCCAAGTTAAACTACTAGCTCTTATAGTAAAACAATAAATTTGTTTTAAGTTTATATAAAAACAAAAGAATAATTTACTTTTATTCCTACTCCAGTGTCTTACATGGTTTTAAACTCAGATGGGTATTACTATAAGTATTCAAGATAACTCTTTATGATTAATTATATATTTTTTTATGAACTAATTATGATATAAACAAAATATAATTAGAAATATTTTTTGTAATAATTACAGAAACATATTGGTATTTGAGTCTCTAGATAAACTATGAATTACTAATGATAACTCCAACTAAACAACTTGCTATCGCAATCAAATACTAAAAATGTTGTCTTACATTCTCTGAGAAAAAAAGTAAGTCTTGTTATTTTCAAACCAAAATTTTACATAATGTTATGTTGATTTTTTGTTGTTGTTGTTGTTGTTGTTGTTGTTGTTATTATTATTATTATTATTATTATTATTATTGTTATTATTATTATTATTATTATTATTATTATTATTATTATTATTATTATTGTTGTTGTTGTTGTTGTTGTTGTTGTTATTGTTATTATCATCATCATCATCATCATCATTATTATTATTATTATTGTTATTGCTATTATTATTATTATTATTATTACTTTATAAAAAACTTTATTAAGCAATCAAGGGTTACAGAGCTTATTACATGTAGTATGATTACAGGAATTTGATACATTTAGTATAGTAACATGTACTTGGGAGATATACAAAAAATATAAATGAGCCCTAAAAAAAAAGATTACTAAATATATATATATATAGAAAAATTACATGGAAACAGTCAATTATTTCCTAAATTAGAGTACATACATAAAAAGCAGAAATCTCAAGTTCAAAAATTATATAAGCTTATTCAAGACTCTTTTCCATCATCTCACTGGGGTGGCAATACAAGACAATTGTCACTACTTTAGGCTAGGATCTAAGATTTTTTTTTGTTAAAGACCAAGTGTCTTGAAAGACTTTTTCTGTTGTGACTTTTTTGTTCCTTTTTCTAATATTTTCCAATTTGATCCAAAAAGTGTTTGGGTGTCTTTTAGGGTTATTATTGTATATGAATGTACATCAAGTGCACCATAGTGCATATAGAATAAAAGGGTTTGCCCGAATTTGTGCATATATACCCTTACTGAATGTTTTAAATAAATAGTTACATGTTAACATAAGTGTTATTGAATAGTCTAGGGATTGCTATCTATATTGTCAAAACATTGACAGTCAAAGAATAGATATGTTTGTGTTTCCGTATCTCTGTGACAAAGTGTGCACTGAGAATCCATCTACTCTCTGGCATTGTCTTCTGTGTTTAAAAAAAAAGAGTAAGGGGGCATTCCAGATTAAGTTTTACTAAAAAATCAAAGAATTTTGGCCCCAGCTGCCAAAACCTAAATTTTCTAATTATTTGATAGTTATTGAGACTTAAAATTGACTTACCCATATCATTCAATTGAATGTGGATGAAGGAGGGAATGGACTTCCCAATATTTATATTTATTCAGGGGAAAGTAAAATGGAGGTTATCAATGGAAAGCAAAGGGTCAATAAGGTTTTTTCTGCCTTTTTGTAGGTGGTGGTCTATTAGTGGATATGATTTTTGAGGGTAGGAGCAATTTGAGGAAATAATTTAGTAATAGATAAGATGAGTTTTAGTGTTTTCTGTATTCTAAATGTGTTAACTGAATGAAGTCCTATTCCATTGTGTATTAGTTGACATTGAAGTTTTCTGATAGAGATGGAAATGATATGTTGACCCCATAAAAGTTTTCTGAGCATTGGGTAGATATATGTGAAAATGACTTTTGCATATATAACTATTGGACTATAGTATATAATTCTTGTAATGATTAGCATGTTGAATAGTAATAATTTTGTGTAAACTGAGAGATAAGTTTTGATGAGCAAACTTGTTATATTTTCAATTTTTATTTTGAGCATGTTCTGGATTTTTACTCGCTTTGCTGCATTACTTAGATGGAATGGGAATCCCAACAAAAGGAGTAGGCATTCTTTTAAGAAAAGGATGCTGGATAGGCTGTGTCCATTAAAAATCTTCCATGCCTATGATTTATCAGCATTGAATTCAAGTCTAAACTCCTTTGAGTATTCTGCCAGTATTTGCAACAGCATTGGTAGATGTTTTTTGTTTGTTAGGAAAACTGTGAAGTCATTCATGAAGGCTAAGTATGGTATGTTATATTTATACTGGAAATGTATATGCCAGGTATGCTTTTTTCAATTTGTCCAAGAGAGAGTTTATATATGGTGTGAATAAAATGGCACTTAATGGAGATCCCTGTGGAATGGAGCAGTAAGAGTTAAAGGAAGGTGAGTGTTTTCCATTTATTGTAAGGTGTATTTTTCTATTAATTAAGAGATTGGTAATGATGTATACCATTGAGGTAGGAATTGGTGTATGCATCAATAAGTTTTCCAATTAGAACTGTGTCAAAGGCAGCTTTAATGTCTAATTAAACAGCTATTTGGACTATGTTTTTTTTCTGTTTCTAACATCATCATCAATTGCTTTGAGTAGGATAGTATCTTTTCTGGTAGATGATCCTTTTTTGAAAATTGCCATCTTGAGATCATTGGTAGAATATGAGGTTCAATTTTGTCTTTTATTACAGATTCAAGGATTTTGATTCCAAGGGGGCTCATGGATATAGGCCGTATGTTTTTGACAGTTGAGATTTTTTTTGGTTTTTTGTGAAAAGAGACTAGTAGTATGGGATGTAGCCTTCAAATAGATATAGTTCTCTTGATAAAAATTTTGACAGTTTTAACAAATATTTTGCTATAAAGTGTCCAAGATGAGCATACACAAATTTAAGTATGTCATGTATTCCAGGGTGACAGGAGTCAGGTATATCTGCCATTTTCTTAATGAATTCTTCTGGGACAAATAAAATGTCATCTGGAATTCCAAAATAATGTTGCTTTGGATGAAATCTTTCACTAACTTGAAAAGCATTTTTATAATGTAGATACAATAAGTTAAGAATGTTATTACCAGATACCATCTCATTTTGTATTAATTTTCAGGGATTGACCCAATTCCCAGTGATGTATTGTCTTGACCATTTAGACAAATATTCTGTGAGTGTTTTGCATGTGGAAAAATAAGCTTTTCTCAGAGCAGCAATTCTCGGGTATTCATCAGCCTTTGATGTAGGGTGAATAATTTTTTTGTGCAGCTCATCAGCTAATACTAGCAATTTCATAGGTGTGGGGAAATCTGTGTAATATGGTTAATTGTGTGAGAGACAATGTTGACAAATGCAATCCATGCTTGTGGAGGATCTAGGTCTAGCTTCATCATTTTGAAGATTGCTCTCTAGATTTCAGAAAACGGAAATTCTGTGTTTCGACTTGGGAGTTATATCCGAATTGTTTTATTAGTTAATAATTGTGTTTTATATGACAAGCCAATGTTTATGGTGACAAATAAAGATAGGTACTCTGATAGTGTTGAGTTATTGAAAGAGATATTAATCATATTAATCATATGATGTAGCATAGCAGAATAGAAGACCAAGTCAATCAGTGAAGAAAGTCTACCATTGTTAAAGGATACTGTATTATTTGGCAGACAGATATCCTTCTTCATTCATCAATGGAATTGTGAATCTGTGAAGCCATTTCTTAACAAATTGATGATAAGACATGTTGAAGTTCCCTAATAATAAAGATGGATATGGTGATGATGAAAGGAGAGAGTTAATTGTAAATACTAGCCTATTTACTATTGTTGGACCTGGAGGTATATATACAAAAACTATGTTTAACACTATGGTTTGATGATTTAATGTGATGATCATTATATAAGAATCCATGTAAAATATTTTAAATGATTTGAATGGGCATGTTTTGTTAATAATTGCACCCATGCCTGCTGATAGTATAATGGATGTTTTTGAAAAAATAGAGAAACCATGATTATGTAAATAGTCTGGCAGTTCTATATGTGAGCTGTCATATATTTTTGTTTCAAGCAAACTAAATACTTGATAATGAGTAATACTAAGCCATTTTGAAAGTCCATGACTTTTGTCATGGAGTTTAAACCCTTACATTTAATGCACCAATTTTTATTTTCTTATTAATTTATAAGAAATTGAAATCAATACTATGTCAAAAGCAAAGTGGTCATGCACGCTACTCATCTTCCATCTCTTGACCATAATAGGCATCATTGGCAAAAGACCCAAACTCTGACAAATCATGATGGCCATGTATCTCAGGAGAAATTGAACATGATGTGTTTTTGGATGCTGAGTTTAGACCCTCTTCAAGAATTGAGCAGGGTGTGGTTTTGGTGGCTTCATTTACTAGATCATTTTCTAAGATATCTGCAATCTCATTGTCCTCAAGGTTTAAGTTTGTAATTTTTCCTTTTTTATGTTGTATATGTAAGTTGATAGTTTCTTCTTTTTCACTAGAATCCTGTGATTGAGTCGCTTTTTTAAATATACACTTCTTGTGTGAAGACTGACCCAGTTTTCTTCTTTCCATGGTATTTCTTGCACTTATTTGTGACAAGCTTGGCACTATTTCATCCATGATATGCATGGGCTTTTTACTTTTATGCAACTTTGTACTATTTCATCCATGATATTGATGGGTGTTTTATTTCTTATGTCAGGTATAATTAGATTTTCTGAGTCTTTTAGTATGTAATTATTCATATCGACTTTATTTGGTTTTTCTGTTACTTTCAAAGTTAATAAGTAAATCATTTGTTTCTTGCATATCTGTTTCACAGCTTACATTGTCTTGTGTTTTATTCTCAGGTCATCTTGGTGTGTGTGTATTTATCTTATTACAATGTTTGCATCATATATTAATAAAGCTGTTTTCCAAATGACCTCTTTGGCCACACTGAAAACATTGATGTTTTAATCCACATATAAGCAGAAGTAGAGTTGCTTCATGATCAGTGATTTCCACATTATTATGCAATTTCACTTTGTACTCATAGTTTTTGCTATAAACAAGGATGGGGTTACCTTTCTAGTAAATTGGTTGGAAGTGTATCATTGTTCCAAACAGTTCAATTAGTCTTTTAAAATCATTGATAGTTTAGGTTAAAAAATCATTTTTCAAGATGTC
>JAQFVV010013775.1:37500-75227 GCA_028023455.1 Epiperipatus broadwayi
TTTTGTTAAAAACATTAAAACAGTTTTTATAATAAATGGAGTTTGTCTTTCTCATGTAAACCATACTGAAGTCCACTTTAAATTACTGTTTCGGGAAGACTATTATTATTTATTAATTTTATATGTCCAATCCAACAAAAATGTTATTTTGTAATAATAAACTTTGTAGTATTATATCAAGTAAGTTGAAGAATATACATTGGGTATTGATTAGTTTTATGATTTTGGCATCATATTTTTAAAATGCTATGAAGTAATATTAAATGGCATTTTAAATGCTTTTATCTTATCTATTTCATCTCATTTTTGATACAATAAAGTAGATTAAATAATAGCTCTAGATGAAATGGAATTATCTTCTTTTAATTTGTTAAAATCAGCAGCAGCATATTAAAGTATGTGCTGCACCTCAACACCTATGTCCATCTTTTTCCCCAAAAAATTACCAATATGTTTCAATTGGTTTCTATTTTGAAAATGATAAGTGTTGAGGCTAAATATTCTTGGTCATATTTCTCTCATTGTTTGATAAGGGGCTTGAGTTTTATTTTGAACATCTATTATTAAACCAAATTCTTTATAGGTTGCATTTAAAACATTAATTCTGAACATTATCTTTTAAATTGACAAGTATAGTATAATTATCATTACTATAAATATAAATGACAAAAAGATGAAATACTTGCTTTTGCTTTTAATCTATTTAAATTGAAATTTTCATTATCAAATCTTTATTCCGTTCTGAACTTTGATTCATAAAGTTGTCTATATAAAATTCCAAAAAGCAAACTGTTATAAAATACTCAATCATTATATGTACAATTTATTTCTTGAAACTGATTAAATTCAGTAGTTAGACAATAGTCTGTGAAAATCTTATTTTATAATCCGATGACTAAAGTTAATTTGCATCATTTAGCAACAAATCCACTGTATTATTAAGTTTATAACTGCTTGAAAAGTATACAGAAGAGTATTTGAGAACATTTTATGCTTAATATAATTTTAAAAATGATACCAAATTTTACAAAAAAATATTATACATAGTTAAATGGTATATGTAGAGCTCGCAAAATAAGCTCTTAACAAGCTTTGAGAATATCCTCAACCCCAGACCAGTTTCTGCTTCTGGCATATTGTCAGTGAGGTGACAGGATATTCAAATGTTATATTAAAAATACCAGGCAAGTCCACCACTTTATCTAATGTGTAACTATTGAGTAGAAAATCTGAAATTCTCAGACATCCATGTGTCTTCCAATCCAGCTACTCAAATAGCCATATGGGACTGAAATAAGTTCAGATAGACTATATATTAATATCTTTAACAATACAAAATCTCCAAAGCCTTAATAGCAAAAAATAAAATGCCAAAAAAATCAAGTCAGATGTCACATGACCCAATTTAATAAGCTTGTATTTACAAATGTTATATATAGAGCTTGCAAAATAAGCTCTTAACAAGCTTTGAGAATATCCTCAATGCCAGACTGGTTTCTGTTTCTGGCATCATCAGTGAGGTGCCAGGATATTCAAGCATTAGATTAAAAATACCAGGACAAGCCCAGCACTTTATCTAATGTATAACTATTGAGTAGAAAATCTGAAATTGTTAACATCCATATGTCTTCCAATCCAGCTATCTAAGTCAAATAACTTATATGGGACTGAACTAAGTTCAGATACACCATATTATGACACCAGAAGCAGAAACCAGTCTGGGGTTGAAGATATTCTCAAAACTTGTTATGAGCTTATTTTGCGAGCTCTCTATATAGCATTTGTAAATACAAGCTTATTAAATTAAGTCATGTGACATCTGACTTGGATTTTTTTTTTAATTTTGTTTTTTGATATTAAGGCTCTGGCAATTTCATATTGCTGAAGCTATTAATATATGGTACATCTGAACTTAGTTCAGTCCCATATGGCTATTTGAGTTAGATAGCTGAATTAGAAGACATGGATGTGTGACAATTTCAGATTTTCTACTCAATAGTTATACATTAGATAAAGTGCTGGGCTAATCCTGGTATTTTTATCTAATTCTTGAATATCCTGTCACCTCACTGATGGTGCTAGAAGCAGAAATTGGTCTGGGTTGAGGATATTCTCAAAGCTTGTTAAGAGCTTATTTTTCAAGCTCTATATATAACATTTGTAAATACAAGCTTATTAAATTAAGTCATGTGACGTCTGACTTGATTTTTTTGTCAGAGTTATAGAGTTTATGTCCAAAGCAGATTGTCAATTATTGATTATAGTTTAATCATTTAATTTAAATTTATTATCTTATCTCTTGTCTTTTGCACAAATCAACCATATATATTGAATATTAAAGTTATTCTACTACATCACCAAAATACATGTGTATTTATTTGTACCTCCTAAAATATTATTTTTAATAGGATAAATCTGGATCAACTTCAAGTCATCTCTGGAGTAAAAAATAAACACCTTGGCTGCAACCAAACTCGGAATGTGGTACATGTTTACCAGACTGAGAGTATTGCCATTTTGGAAGTGGATATCATGTTTAAAGTAGATTACAGGTGTGTTTGCCCAGTGTGCATTGGTGAAGTGATGTCATACATTAAGTGGAGTGATGTAACATCTACATTTTATATGGCCACCAGTTTAATAGATACAACAGGTAATTACTAAAAATAAATACTTTTTATAAATTTATTTTGAAACTATTTTTTTCCTATCCAATTTTTATGCTTTATTAAATTCTGAAATTATTATCTCATAGCTATATGTTGTCTTTAATATTAATTTTATTACTAAATAATATTTTTCCAGACACCTGAAAACATTTCACCGTGATATATTTTTATTATAACAACCACTTCAGGTCTCTCAAGTATTAATTGCACCTCAAATAAAATTAGGAATTTGCTCCTTAAATATTTAAACAAATAATTTCATATGAAATTATAAGCATTAATATTTGAAATGATGCATCTTCAACATTTCAATTTGGATGTAATTCATAAAATATTATCCAGCAATCATATTTCATGTATAACTTTAACATTATATTTTAAATGTTAAATTATCATTTTCGTAATCAATTATTATCAATCTGCTACTGGATAAAAATCAGTTTAATCCACTTTTTCTGATCTATAGTCTTTCTTCTTCACATCAGAATAATCAATTTTTTTATTTTATCCATTCATCATATAAGTGTATGCTTTCTTTGATAATCTCTTGTGATCCATTTCTATTGTCCATTTATTCTTTTCTAGAAATATGCCCAGGTCAGCTCCATTTCTGATACTTAATTCTTTTAATGATATCAACAATGCATGTTTATTATTTTCCTCAAACATTTCACCTTTCATCACTTGTTGTAATCTCCTACATACATCTCTCAAACTTTTTGAGTGGTCTGGAGTTTTTGTGCTGCTCTTCTTTTAAGTTTTCAAGATCAATAAAAAAAATTGGTAAACACATCTATTAAAAAGCTTTGATGCTGTGACATTTGAGATAATGAGATTATAATTGGTTAAGATATGAGTTTGTTAAATAGTTAGGAACAAATACAGGCTATTTGAAGTTAATGATTTTGTTGAACATAATGAAAGCAATATTACATTTAATGCCTTTGGAAAAGATTACTCTTTAGGAAAGGAATTGTAAATTTGAAAGTTGAAATATAAATTATTTGTGACCAGTGTTTAAAAAATATCAAAATTTGTATTTTCAATAAAAAATTAATGCAAATAAAAGATATACTTAGTCTTAAAAAATAATTTATAACTATATTTAAAAAATATATAAAATTTAATAAATTCATGTTGAAGACATGATTATTATAATTTATTTTATTAAATGGTTATTTAAAGTAGTGGCCCTTATAGTTTATTACAACATTCTTATGATTTTTAAAAGTTTAAAAAATTTAGTAATTTAAAGGCATGTTGAAGCAACTTTATTATTAATAATAATTTTAGCACTGAACAAATTTCTCATAAGAAAAAAAGTGACTAATTCAGCAGGAAACTAATTTAATAAAGATCCAACTACTCACAATTATGCTACTCTAGTATTAAGCCAACTTCCCAACAAAATGTAGTCTAGCATAAATATGATAGCTCTCCAATGAGTTAATCAACTGCAGAGTCAATTATTTAGAAATAAGCTATTACAAAATGATTCAACTCTCATTAAAAAGATGCTCTAATTAATGTACTACAGAACTAAACAGGTCCTAAGCAAGCTTCTTTTATGCTTAACTATTCTTCTTTATAAAAATAACTGTTCATTGTGTACTGCTTATTATAGTTATTCTTGCATTGATTCCTATATTCACTAAAAATGACTCTTTCATAAAGGTAATAGTTCACCAAGATACTAATTAACAAAAATAATTGCTCATCAGCAACCTGAAACAAAAAGATATATTTATATAAATTAAATTGCTTACTAGCAAGCTAATCAACAGATCTAGCTCTTATCATTGATTTCTTTTGTACTAAGCCAAGATACTCATTAAAAAGACAATCTTTCATAAAGACAGTTGTTAACCAAAGAGCCAACTACCATTCAATTAATTACTTATGATCAAGATACTTTATATAATTGATCAAACTCCTCACCAGTGAGATAACCTCCTACAGAAAAACTGCAAGCTACAGTAATATTGAGCAAAATCTACTGTACAATTGAAATGCTTCTCCAGTGACTATTTTAACTAAACCAATTATATATATATATATATATATATATATATATATATAGTTATATATATATATATATATATATATATATATATATATGCTGTACAAGGTAGTGGGTTTTTTAACACTTATTTTTTATATTTATATTGATTCTAATTACTAAAGGGATTTTGAATCATTTATACTATACATTCAAATATAGTAGATTAACATTTATGATATGACCAAATTGCTCTCTCCTTTTAATTTAATAAATAAATGTTAGAAAAAACAGGATTATATTTCCTGATCAAACTAATCAATATAAAAAAGAACTATAACTTGTGACAGCTTTTATTTATTTGTTTCAAGCACCAGTGTTCAGTGGATCATATTAATTGAACACCCTGTCACAAGGTTAATTAAAAAGACTGAATTTTCCCCTCTTCTTTCTAATTACAGTATTTTTTTGTTATTGGATTTCTGTTTATGGAGATTTAGTAAATTAATTATATGTATTAGCATTCATATGTGGAGGAATCTAAATAATGGAGATTGCTGAATTTAAATTACCACATACATTTAATAAACAAGTAAGTACATACTATAAATATAAAATTATTTATTAATATTGTCCTACTGAATATTATTAAACATTAACATATAGATACACTATTACATAGAATAGATATATAACACATTTTTAGTTACAAATTTAATTAGGTATTTTATTAGCAATAATAAAGTTTAGTATTATTAGTTCAGATAACTATTAAAGTTAGGCATAGAGCTCTCATTAATCTTACCTGTTATTTCTTTGAATAAGTTTAATGACTGATATAATAGCAGTATGTCATGGCCATTGGTTTTATTTTTAGAAACTATAAGATCTATTATGTTCAACAAAAATGTTTTTGTTTTTTTATTAGCTGACTAGGCTCCTTGTATTATGTAAACATGGTGTTTGTGAATTAAGTCATCTTCTCAACTTTAAGCTAAGAAGAAGACATTGGCAACCATATCTGTTTAACAGTGTATCTAATGTGAATTATACCCACATGTAAAAGAAAGCATGTGGCAAATATTTCTTATACAGATTTCTTTATCTTTCTATTTTCTGCTGCTCAATGAAGAATACACCACTCTAATTGGAAGAACTTTTTAAGCAATATTAATGAAGCAAAAAAAGAATGAATCAATGTTCTCAGGATCACTTTTTTATATTCTTGGTCTGATTCCATTATACAACTACCTATTAACACTTTTTTTTTTATCTTTTTAGGAATTTAATTCCTAGCTTATTTTTACTATAATTAATTTACTATATTAATCATAATTTACATACCAAATATAGTTTTGTATTATCTTTAATATAGCATTCATTTTTGATTTCTGGATTAACATAATTTCATCAACCAAAATAAATGAATACTTTACAAAATTTAAACAAGGTTTGATTTTATACAATCTCAAACTTTTTTTTTCATTTACTAAGTTCATATTGGCAATTGACATTCCTATCAGCCATATTTCATTAAAGAAAAGAAATATCACCACCTTTTACCCCTAACTACAGTTAATTGCATTTTTTTCTTATCTTTAAAAAAATCTACATGTACATTTTCTTGGATTATCAGGGTAGTTACAATAGAAATAATAAATCTTGTTTATTAAATAAAAATCTACATTTTTATATATTATTATTATGTTCATAAAATATACTTTTCTATCAGCAATTTTCTTTCATGGTAGAATGCCAAACACATGTATCAAAAATACTGGTACAATATATATATATATATATATCGCTAATCAAGTGTTACATATGTATAATAAAATTTTAAATATTAAAAAAGTTTGAAGTCAGTAGTAAAACGTTTAAAAGAAGTTATTTTCATTTTCTTTAAAAAGGAGTACAGATTGCTGGAGGGCAAATGGAGAAAACAAAGCTGCATCATTATTCATAGAAGTTTGCTAGATTTAGGAAAAAGGGTACTCATTGATTAGACATGCACACCATTTGATAGTGTTGTTTATGTGCTAAAACACATAAAAATGTCATTTACATAGCTGGCCATACTTTCACAGCCATGTTTGCATGTAATACAATAGTTCTGTTGTATTATACATTGCAGACCACCTTGTGGTGTTGCAGTGAATTATTTCTGCAAATTCACACACTTCATACTTTTTTATAGTATCGACTGAGGGTGTGTGTATTTTAAGTATCCAAAATTTGTTAATTCTAAATCAATTTTTTTTAAAATTGAATTCACCTGATTTGACTTACAAAGAATTATCAGACCATTCACACACTTCTGTAGCCAACTTTTAAGGTCACATGTAAAATAACATATTCATGATAATGTAGACAAAACAAACAAAATGGCACAAGCAAAGCAACACCTCAGATTTTCGGATTTACCAACAACAGAAGCAGATGCTGTGGCATTTCTGCAGGGGAAAAAGGTGCTTCCAGATACAAAGACCTGTGAGTGTAAATGAGCTATGAATATTACCATCAGAAAAACAACAACTCAATTCTGATGTGTGTAATGCACATGAAATTAAACATGTTTGATTAGAATGTTGACTAGGGTTGACAGCTCCAGAATACTGTTTTTTTAAAATGAAAATTTTTAATTTTTGAATACTTTTTTAATTTATTGGTGTTAATAAAAAAATCATTTATAAAGTAATATTTATGCATTCTTGTTGTTTTTGTTTTTGTGTGAATGTGTTTAGGGGTAGGGGTGAAGTTGTGTTTAAAATGAATATATAAAATCAACATTTCTCTTTTTTCTTTTTAAAAACTTGTTTATTCAAACTGTAATTTTATTTTTAATCCATACAACATTTCAACTACATTCTGTAGTCATTATCAAGTTTCTATATCAGAAATATAAAACTCCAAATATTCAATTTTGTTAAAAAGAAAAAGGAGGAATGTTGATTTTATATATTTACTATCTTGGAACTATAATTTAAAAAGAAAAAGAAGAAGTGAAAAGTTGTGTATAGAATTATGTTTAAAATGAATTGAGTTGAATGAATTTAGTTTAAAAAGTAATAATTTTGATTTATTTTTATTTAAAAAAAAACTCAAAAACAAAAAAATAAAAGTCGAAAACAAAAGAGAAACAGTCTTCATTTTATCAATAATTTTAATTTATTTTTATTTAAAAAAAGTCAAAAAAAAAAAAATAAAAGTCAAAAGGTAATAACAAAAAAAAAAAGTCAAAAACAAAAAAAAATGGCCTGGGAATGTTTTATTTGATTGTTTTTGCATAGCAACAATGCCATCAAGTGGCATGTGTGTCTAATAAATGAGTACTGGAAAAAGAAAAAAGGAAAGAAATTAAAAGGGAGAAGGGAAAAATATAACTAAGTAAAGTTTAAAATTAGAAATCTTTTACATGAAAAGTAAGTGTTCTCTTTTTATTTATTTAAAAGAAATAAAGAAATGTGTGTCAAAGTTAATTTAGTTACGTACAGAAATCGGAATGTATGTGTGAGCAAATAAAAGAGTTAATTTTAAAATACATAGAAAAAAAATAATACTGAATTAAAAATGGAAAATAAAAATTGGAAAATAAAATTTGTAATATAAAAAGTTATGTCAAACTCAAAGATTATTCGACTGATAAGCAAAGATTGAATGGGAATAATTAATTAGCAATGGCTACCAATAAACAACAATGGGAATAATTAAAAATTTATATCTTATTCAAAATTAGATTAATCTAAGAAGGAATGTGAATTAAGAGACAATGGAAATTTAATTAATAAATTTAATTAATTTAAAATTTAATCAAACTGATTTGGAAGGATAAGAACAATAAGAGGGCCACATATAAATAGGCCTGAAAAACTCATCATTATTATTATCATTGTTATTTATTGTATACCTACTATAATTTCCAGTCTCTGTGCAAATAAAACTTATTTTGTGAACTCCAAGAAAAACCATGCATTTCTAATCAGAAGTCAAAGTATATCACTGTACTTCATTCTCTGTCTATCCTAGAACAACTGAATGTCTCTAATTAGCTGCAATGAACATTTAATAACCTGAGCTACTTGAACATCTATCTGCCAGACTGAAATACAGCAAGGAACCATATTCATCTGTAAGTCTAAATTCCAACCAGTTGATAACACATGCTTTTCATGGGAGAAAGAAGCAGCCATATATCCTGAGGAACACATACCTGAAAACCCTATAGGTAATATTAATTTCTTCCTTATTCCCATTTCTAATGTGACATTAATTTATTACTGTAGCCATTGCAATCTTTGAGACCTCCAGAGTCAACAGAAATGAACTCTATAACCAATATAAAATGAACTATTTATGTGCAGGTTTAGTGTAATAAACAGATAGCTTATATGGTAGAATGTGTCTGTGTCATATATAATATTATTAATGCTTTATGTTTATTCGTAATATGTGTGTCTTTTATATTATATGTAGTCATTATTTTATTCAGAGAAGAGATGATAAATTAGTTCATAAGTTAATTTAAAGTCTTTTAAAATACATTATTTTGGAAATTTAAGGTTTGCTAGTCAATTCTTTTACTCATACACTAACTATCACTTATTAAAGAATCTATTAAAGCACTTTATTGTATTACATTTCCATTGATTTAGTTTGAGATAAATCAGGTGCTAAATTAGTAGCCTGTCATACAAGGTACATTAATTACCTTTTGTATTTAGCTGGCACCTGGAATTTACTCCTAATCAAATAAAGTGCTTTGGATGACATGAGTTTAAATTTAGCAGCCAAGAAATTCTGTAGCTTGGAAAGGTGGCCATAAGTTATATCTTCTATAACGTTGGTCTAGCTATAAGTACCCTCTGGGTATTATGCTTCTCTGCCTGAGGGATTGGGTGCTGTAATATTTAAAATACAGTAGAAGTAGATCAAGATTATATTTTGATATTTTTTTTTTATTTGTATTTTTAATTTATATAATATCAGAGCTCATCTTCTCCCACTCGGTTCAATATATATATATATATAATCACAACACTGGTCTATTGAGTAAATTAAAATTCTTAATCCAAGCCATAAATAAAACTTTTGAAAAATAAAAATAATCCATCTTATCTTTTTTACTTAAATTCCTTTACATAGGCAAATCTGAAGCACTTTAGAAAGAAAGCATGAAGATTTTAAATTGGTCACATTACTTCTTTAAAGATATATATTTCAAATTATTTTATATTATTTTAATTGATACTAGTAAAATTTTTCAATTTACCACTTGCCAATATCAAATCAAATAATGAAATATTAAATCTAAACTTTTCCCAGCAGTTGTAATAACAATGTTAACACTCTAACACTGGTTTATTGAGTAAATAAAATACTCTCAATCCAAAGCACAAGATAAAACTTTTGAAAAGATAAGAATGGACTCTTATTCTTTTACCTCCATCCATTTATATTGACAAATCTAAAGCAATTTGGAAAAAAACATGATCTTAAATTGATCACATTACTTCTTTAAAGCTTTATTTCAAATTGTTTTATATTATTTTAAAGTTTTATCTTGTGCTTTGGATTGAAAATATTTCATATACACAATAAACTAATATTGGGTGTTAATTGAGGTATTATATCATATTAACCACTGTGATTGCATAATGCTAATGAAACTCACATATAGTAAATAAATACAAACCAATGTTAGAATGTCTCAGCAGAACTACCTGTATTTAGGAGCAACATAAGTAAAAAGAATTAATATATTTGTAAGAAAAGTTCTTGATAGTTTAATAAGCAATGAAAGTCAGAAATCAATATAACTATTCTTTATGACTAAATGATATGTTTTATTTACATAAATTTTATGGCACATCTATTCATATTCAAGAACAACATAGGTTAATCAGTATATTTTGAAACAACTTTAAAAATATATTAATTTGAACAGTGATATTTAAAATTATTTATTTTTGTAATCTCATTTATTTTTTAGCTGAATGGCATATCCAAGTGGTTCAGCCATTGAAAGTTTGTTCAGAAATATTTAATATTACATTAGGATTGGGAAAGAGAAATGAAATTTGCATAAAAAGCATGAATGATTCTAAAAGTTGTGAGGTAAATTACTTGTGATATTTCACTATAATAAATATGTTGTCATCAAATTACAAAAACCAAATGCATTTGCAACAGTATATCATACTCATAGGATAGTTTATATATATATATAAGACATATTTTGCCAGTTCATCCATGTTAAAAATTTTAAATATTAATATTCCGACGTTTTGACTTGGTCACACAAGTCATCCACTGGGTGATAAAAGGTAAAAAGATGGTTGTAGAGACACTACAATCACTGATTTGAATAAATGTTAAAGTTCCACCAATAGCAAAAATGTTAAATTTAAGAATGTTTTTTTAAAAAAATATTTCCAAATAGAAGAAAATTTGCATGTATCATCTCACTTATTGATACAGTCTGGTCTTTTAAGTATCTCAATGGCTTCTCTAATTTTGCACTGGTAGAGATTATAACATCTGGATATGATCCTTATTTCAAGCCCAAAATGGACAAAATAGGAAACAAAAAGATAATAAATCAGCTATTAGGATTTGTGTTCCATATGTAAAAGGAACTACTGACAGTATTGGATGTATATTAAAATGCTATAATATAGATACAGCATTTTCTGCTCATCAAAAGATCAGCAATATAATAACCAAGCCTAAGGATTTAATCCCTCTTGAATCTCATGGTGTTTATCAAATCTCATGTAAAAATTGTAAGGCTTCTTACATAGGTATGAATAATCGTCGTATCAGTATTAGGAGAGATGAGCATGCTAATGCAGTTAATCAACACTCATCATCATCAGCACTCTCACTCCATACTATGGATTCAGGTCATAAAATTAATTTTTTTAGTACCAGGATCATATCCAGATGTGATAATCTATACCAGTGCAAAATTAGAGAAGCCATTGAGATACTTAAAAGGCCAGATTGTATCAATAAGCGAGATGATACATGCAAACTTCCTCCTATTTGGAAAGATTTTTTAAAAAACATTCTTAAATTTAACATTTTTGCTATTGGCGGAACTTTAATGTTTATTCAAATCAGTAATTGTAGCACCTCTACAACCATCTTTCTATCTTTTATCACCCAGTGGATGATTTGTGTGACCAAGTCGAAACGTTGGAATGTTAATATTTAAAATTTTTAACACAGATGAACCCGCAAAATATGTCTTTTATATATGTAACCCGTGAAAATCTTCATTTCAACATATATATATATATATATAGTACTCTTTCCTTAAAGGAAACACTACTGAACAAAACAAAAGAAGATGGCTAACTAGGATGTAGTAATATTAAACTGCAATTGGATTATTATAAACAATGACTATGTAAATAATATTATTTGACTAGCCCAAGATACATTACTAATATACCATATCTAATAAACAATATCTTTGAACAATTAAATATAAGAAATTTAAATATAATACAACTTATATTTACAATAAATAGAGTTCCAACTATAATACTCAATCTATTCATTTCAATAATAAATTTAACTTATGACTAGCTCAAGATTATAAATAAAATACGATTCTATCAAAATAACAAATAATTATGAAACTTTTAACATGAGATGTTCAGTAAGGTACACTGGCTTAACATTGAGGATACGTCCCTAAAAATACATTCCCAATGGCATAAGAATGTTACCCCACCAAATTCACATAACAAAACTACCATGTAATATTCTCATATCTTAAAAAACACATCTAATAATCCTAAAATATGATTTATAAATTTGTTACAAAAATAATAATAAATTACCTAATATTCCTTTGATAAAAATACTAATTGGATATTTCAACTTAACTAATAATTTCTTACCATCTTTCAATAGAAAATTTTACAATTCTCCAAAATAATAATAATAATCTCAGGTTCATTTCTAACAAACTAATAATAAAATGAATTAATTGATTAACACCCTGTAGTTAAATATGATGAGGGATTTTACATCTAACTACTCTTATAAAATAATAACAATAAGCAACTAAAATAACTTAATGACTCTCAACATTTAATGTTTAAACTTTAGCAATAATACATAAATAATATAATAAGAATTTAGGTAAACATTGTACAATCTTTCTTTGTTTAATGTGGCATTCTTTAAAAACATAATGTATTTGAATATTGTGCAATATCAAGTATCTCTCATTGGTATTGTATCAGGCCAAAAATAATTACCAATAATCTTATATTCTACTATAATAATCATAATAATATACTTTGTTACTTAATCAAATATAATAGAAATAATCTCTAACTAATCTTTAAGGATCATGTGCCAAATAAGTAATGTTTCAAATTATTAATGTTTGTGAATCATGCATGTAGAATGAAAAATCAAATAAGCAACACACAGATAAACCACAACTCGATTAAAATATGTTTCAAAAACAGTTAACAAATTTATTTATAAATTAACAATATCATACTATAACAATATAATAACAACATAATATAAAAAAAATATTTGCAAAAGTAAATAAGAATTAACATTATTTAACATAAAATAAAATATATATTTACAGTAAATCTTACCAATAAATACAAGAAATAAAATAAGATTGCCTTCACTCCAGTCATTTCAAAATAAAATAAAAACGTACAACAGTAATGATAATATGTAATCCTCATTCAGTTAAATAGTATTCTATTATTGTATTGGGAACAGTTACAATAAATTTCCCAAATTCTAAAAAAACTTAATATTATACTTATACTACTATAAAATATATATTTTTATGATATAAACGCATCAATATAAGTTTATATCTTAAAACACAATTCTTAAAGTCCAACAAATTAAATTTTAAAAAAAATTATTAACCACTTTATTTGCAGTATAACAAAGTATCATCCTGCTATTTGAATATCAGAAAATATTAATAAAAAAATGAATATTTCCCTCTATAAAAAAATTAACTATTATGCAAAAATACTTAAGAGATAATTTCATAAATTTTTGTAACTTAAATGAATTTGAATTATTTACAATAAAATTTAAAGAACTATCTATAAATTATATTGCTTAACTTTCTTTTGTTTTTATATGCTTACATTTATCATATCATCTTACTATTCTCACTTCCATTCCAATTTACATATGCATTTGTTTAAGCTAAGTGATCTCTAATAATTGCATGAGTATCAATTATTCCCCTCTTATGTTATATAATATGACAATCATCAAACATCTCGACATCATTTGCAGAAGAAATTTCTATATACTTCATCTTGCCCTTTCACAAAATTATCAACTTCAAACAGTTTAGTCCTTATTTTATCAATGTATAAAACTATCTTCTATGATGATTTCTATGATTATAGATAGCAATTAGAGTGTACAGTATGGAATAATAACTAGAAGACTCAAAAGAGTAAGATAATATCATCATGTATACAGTGCAAATCATAATAATGGATCTGTAGTCATTGGGCACCTAATATTCAAGTCATGGCTCTATTATAGCACTTATTGATAATAAGAAAATGCAACTGTTCATGGAAAATTATATACAGCTTTATGTTATCTGTATATTTTAATAACTTTAAAGTATGAAAGTTTAGTTCACATACAACTGATTTTAACATATCACTAATATCTAGGTTTTCATATGAATATTACTCTCCTGACCACAATTCTATATCTTCCACACTGAATAACTCATTTAACACCGTAAAATATACAAATTGCATTCTAAAATAATTTCCAAAACACAATATTAAAGAAACAACAAAGATCTAAATTCATGTCAAGATGGTTTTTTAAAAGTTTTCATGCACAAATGATCTTAATAAAACATATATCAGTACTATGCATTTATTTATTTATTATTATATAATTTAGAGATCAGTATTAGGTCTTTTTCTGTATTTCAACAGTTAACATTCACAAATATAAAATATTAATAAATTAAAGATGTTATCTAAGGTATGCATATTCAAGCTTCAGGCATTCACATTAAATAAATATTTTAAATATCCTTGAATATTGTCAAAAAACATTCATCCGCATTCATCAATTCTTTTATAAAAATACACATAATGATTTCTATCAACAGTTCATTCCATTGTTTAATATTAAATTCAAGCAATATGAAATACTAATTTAAAATTCTAATAAGGATATATCTTTTTTAAAAAAAAATTATTAAGTAAAGTGTAATCTAAATAACTAAAAGAAATTACCAATGATCTCAACCATCATTAAGATCATTATTGCAATCCAGGCAATCTGTTTTTTGGAACATACATTCAGGACAATCAATTACGATTGTAATTTACCTTGTTCAAAAAAGAACTTTTCTGAATACCCATCTTTATTATTTAACATTCTAATAATAATAAAATTAATCAATTTTAAGATTAAATTTAAAATATAATAACAAAAGGTTAGTTTTAAAATTAAAAAAAAAAGTAATATTCTAAATATTACCGTTAGACTTAATATTAAAAAAAAAAAGGTAAAGTTTTAAAGTTAAGAAAAGATTTTTTCGCTTCTCCTGCTCCTAAGTTAAATGCTTGTCAGGAATTTGTTTGTCAAAAATCTTGCACCATTGCCTAGTTATGGGGAAAGCTTTGTACATTATCATTCTTCTGTGTTAACACCATTTGAAGAAATGTACAAATAATAATAATAAAATCCAGTAAAAATCCAAAAAAAATATTAATCATCCTGAAGAAATAATTGTTCATTCCAGTATTTTTCCTCTGTGCATCTATTCAGGCATGTAATATCCCCAAAAAGTAAATAATTTACAGATCCATTTACGAAAATATTTCTTACATACATACCTCTTGGTTTCGGTCATTATATATAGAAGATATATTGCAATAAATATGATTTAAGTAATATTTGCTTTTTTCATCAGTAAAAAAAAACATTAATACAAGCATTGTATAATATAATGTTATTTATTTAATATGTTTATCAACAGACAAAGTTTATGAATTAAAATAAATACTTCTTTCTTTAAAACAATTTTTAGCCTTTTAAAATGTATATCTTTTCACTAAATATTTTTCTTTTCCAGGTAAAAAAAACAGCTATATCATTCAAAGCATATATTAACTGATATAATTTCAATCTTTTAAAAATATGTATCAGAGTTCATTTATTCCAAATAAAGTTATTTTTTAAAAGTATATAATTTATTTATTGATTTGATCGATAGCAAGTATTTTTAAAAGCATAAAAGACATTCAAAAATCATCCTCTTCAATTTGTCTTTAAATATATTATTCTTAAATGTAAGTTCATTTAAATTACTTTCAAGATAAATTAAATGTAAATTATTACTATCAATCATATAATAAAACAGATATTCATCATACCATAAAACATTTTAAATTCTCTTTTTAAACTAAGATTAATCGTTGCTTAGCAACTTGATTTTGCCAACTGCATCAAGTGAAAGTATAGCAATTGCATATATTATAAATATGTATTTGTATTTTTGTTTTAATTAATAAATATTCAATAATATTTATATAAATCTGCATTTATTATCCTCATTCATAAACACAATAGTTTGACACAGCTGTGACATAGTCTCACCTCCATTGTTGTTTGATCTTTGTTGTTAAATACTAAAAATTGTCAGCTAACATTATTAGCATGTCAGTAAAAAAAATTAAAAAAAATCAAATGTGATTGGTCAATGACTAACTGTAAAGAAGAGTAACATTTTTTTCTCTCATGGCAGAAAAAAAATTAAAATGGCTAAAATTAGTTTATTGGGAGAGTTTGATCTGATGTATCTGTAAAATTGGTCATCTTACATGGATTGAATGCTTTTCTATATGCAGGAATATCAAGTTAAAAGCCTGAATTAAAGTATCAACATATGTATCTGTCTGTGAATCTTAAATATACTAGATCTTATGAGCACAGGCAGGTCAATGCTTTCAGCTGAGTTTGATTATGATAAAACATCTCTAGTATCAAACTTTTTCTGACCCATACCCTTAACAATAATATACAGATGTCACCTCAATCTATATACATAAAGTAGTGAGAGAAAGTGAGAAATTTTGTTGCAAAACTCAGAAATGTAGCTCTGAACTGTGACTTTAAAGATTTTTAAATGAAACTCTGATTGTTTCATTTGTGGAATGAAAGCCCACAATTTTAGAGCCAAGCTTTGAAAGACCTTGGTTTTACATTTAATTCAGCTGTTTTTATGTGACTTTACCTGATTCCACAGCAATTCTGATGGTCCATTAAATAGAAGTACTCCCAGCATTAAAGCTGATCAGAAAATCAGATTGCTTATAACGATTTTCCTGATCAGAAGGAGCTTATGGGATGTACTATTGTTAATAATATTGTTAGATTTTGTTATAGATGTAACAAACAAAACATGAACACACTGAATTTTCACACCAGGATACAATGAATAAATATTTCAAGTGTGTCAGTCACATAGAAGCCACTTGTTTTAAAAAGAAAAAAAATCTCTCAGAAAAGAATGAAAGAGTCAATTTCAAAAAGCTGGAAGGGCATATAAAATCAAATAAAGTCAACAATGCTATAGATAATGTAAAAGGCATTGATATGGCTTTCAAAATAAAAATTATTATTGATGATGCACCAATAACAATAGAACTGGATACTGGATTTGCAGTGTCCATTGTGTCAAATAAGATGTTTGCTATCATTAATAGAAAAATTAATTATCAATTGCATCTTAGCAAGAGAGTGATTAGTCACTATCAAGGAAATTAATTATCACTCTTGGGTCAAACAAGAGTATAGCTATGAATATGAGGCAACATGCCTCGAAAGCACTTCGCTGTTAACTTTTGTATAGACTTATGAAGAATATTATTATAGCTTTTCTTTCCAGTGCCTCATGCACTTCTAATTTTATACCAGGTAAAATAATTTATTTATCTCTTATTGTGTCTGCTGGAAAGCAAATTGATTTTTAAGGCTATAATTTGGTTCAATCAGTTAGTCTTTAAAATGACTAAAGTGAACCAATTCACAAAACAAAAACAAAAATGGTCTACCTAGAAATAATTGATGATTAACTAGGTTTGAATCCTAGGACAGCCCATAAAAATAAAAGTGTTAAAATGCAGATAGGTGCTCTAGTTCTATGTTCAAGTGAATCAGCAGATGAATTTCAGCAATTGTAATCAAATTAAAAGAATTGTAAGCAATGGTTGGTCAAACAGCTGATGAACAGTAAAAGTACAGACATAGCAATCAGATAAAGTTGAACTGTACATTCCCAGACAACAGTGAAGAGCCACCTCCCAGCAGTGATAAGTCTACAAAGTTCAAAGATACCAGATGTACAAACAAAGATACTGGAGCTACTGATGAAGTCACTGAGCCTGATGAAGTCAGAAGGTGATAAAGACCTCTGCCAAAATATCTGAATAGTATTAATAATATATGAATTTTTACTATAGAATAAAACCATTTTGAGCAGAAGGTTTTTATTCTAATATTGAACTTATTTATGACCAGATAATTTAGATGGTAGCCTAATTGTGTTTTAAATAAGCTAATTGGAATTCCAAGAAAAGATGAGTATGTATCTGTGAAGAATGAAGGTGGATTACAAACCTGTAGCTATCTTCCAATTTGTATTGTAGATCCTGTTAGAGCTTCAAATTTGTTTAGAATATGCAGAATGAGAGGAATATTTTTTAAGTCTACCAAGATAAAAAAAGAAAAACGTTTTCTGCACTGCTCAATCTCTTTAATCATGAGGTCTATACATATTGCAAATAGTAGTGAAGCAAATGGTGGGCCTTGTGATATAGGAGAAGGCACATATATTTTTTTAGTTTGATAGATCTGTTAGTAAGATAACGTTTTATGGCAGTAATTAGATCTGTTGGCTTAGAAGAAGTTTGTTTAAAGTGCTAAATAAATATTCTTAGTTTATCAGATCAATATCAGCCTACAGCATGCAACATAATTTTTAGATTTATTTGGTTTTGCATATAATATTGACTCCTGTGCTAATAGAATTTGCTTGAGTTGCACAGTGGATTTTAACTGCATAAGGTGATGATGAAAGATTAGGGAGGATAAGATCATTTAATTGTTTAAGAGTAATCCTTGCAAACATGTTTTTATCAATATTCTCCAATGGGCTTTTAAGTTTTTTCTAAGACAGAAAATTATATTAGGGGATAGTTAGGTATGTAATGTTCATGTGAACAAAATAATGGGAGAAATAATGTAAATTTAGATGCTTATAAATATTAGCTGGAATAAGATCATTTGCTCATTAGATGTGTGAATGTAAGTACATAATTTCATCAAAAATTTGTTGCTTTGAGAGGTAATAATTTTCAGGATGATGTGTGTTATTATTGGTAAGGAGTAGATAATAAACAACTGCTTTTAGAGTATTTTTTAAGTAATTAAGAAATTCAATATCAATGTTGGTGCCTCATTCAAGTGTATTTTCTTTCAACAAAATTGGAATACCATAGGCATAAGAGTGAGTTAATTTTGCTTAAGCCTAAATATTATGGTATTTTGGCTATAAAGAGCAATTAGATGTTTGGCTTCACTTTGCAGCTTATGAATAAGGAGTTTTGCATCATTGAATATTATTAAAGCTTCATGAGTTGAATTGTTATCATCAATACTTTGTTTTATAAAACTATTTGAATGACAATTTGTTAATTACTAAGAACAACAATTATTTAGAAATCTATTTAGTAGTGTTCATATTTCTATCAAAGAAAGATTCTGCAGTTGATAAAAATAATCACTGGCAATTAGTATATTAGAGATATCATTGATAGTTAATTTAAATCCACAAGGAATTTGTGCTTGAATGTAAATTTATAAATTGCTTATTTTGAAGGGTACTTTGTATGAGAGTTACATAAATACAGTCAGAAAATGAAATACTAGAAGATGAATTGAAGTTTTGAAATCAGTAGGAGAAACAAAAAAGAGATCAGGAGAGAAAATCATTGACCTCCAATAAATGGCACAACATTTGTAGGATAGAATGATAGTAGTGGTAGCAGGGTCAGCTGATTGAGATTTAGTTTCAAAGTGAGTGATAGATCATTATAAAAGCAAATTATCACACAGATAGTTAAACTAGGCTCATGTAGGATTTTACTTTGGACGAGGAGAGTATTTATAATGTCATTTGATTTTTAGCATGAATATATTGCTATAAAATAGTATACAATATAACTATGACTGAAAAATAAAGGAAATAATGATTGTATTAACTGACATGAATGTAATATTTAATGTTGTCAATGGAAGTTGTTTACTAATTAGAACATCTATTTTTGCTGGTCTGATGTTTTGCTTATGTGAAAATATATATTTACTGATTAGAGTGTTAACAATGTTTGGTTTGGTTGATGAAGTAATTTTTGTCTTTGTAATGACAAAAATATCAGAATGATTAGAAATTGACACAGCTATAAGATTCTATTGTATGAGTTATGATCTCACACATTTATTGTGACTATATTTATGTCTGACATATTATATTTTTGAAGAGTTGCAATGACACATTTTGCTGACATGTTTGGTTTCAGAATCAGATATTGTAACTCTTTTTACTATTTTCATTGGAAGAGAAGGTAATTTTATCAGGTGGAACACAATTTGGTTTTTAGTTGTGGATAATTTTTAGTGTATGTAATAATGCAGAACTGAATTTTGTGTATAATTTCTGTTCAGGTTAATGCATTATTGTAAAAGATTATCAGTAAGTCAATTTTGAGATTGATTCTTATGACCACAATGTACTGATGGTATATCTGTTACTGATGCTGCATCTTTGGCTAGATTGTGTTACATCAGATTCTTGATAGACAGTACTTGTGGATTGTAGCACAGGCCAGTTTTTATTGTTAAAGTGATAACTTATATCTAAGATGGTCATGTTATTTTTAGAAGCTACAATAGCCCATGAAGTAGTCTTGTGATTACTATTGCCCAACTGACCAAGCCTATCAATTTTGCTACAACTGTTGCAATTTCCAACATTGCACTGGGAAGCAATATCTCTAATTCTAGAACATTTGAAGAAAAAGGATTTCCAATATTTATTACCAATTGTAATGTTCATCTAATATATGTCACTGTTCATTTTTAATGTGACCTTCCAAGATTATTTGGAATTTCAAGTTTTATGTTTGGTGTAAGTTCTCTTGGCACACTTATGACTTGAGCAATGTCAACTATATTTTTTTAAAAAACTTCTGTGAGTTCAGGAGAAACACACAGAATATGACCATGTATAATTGGATTTGGATCTTTAGTTATATAACTTTTTAAAATTTAGATGCTTAATTGTGTTCTCTGGCTCTTTGCACTGTTGTTCTTGAAAAATATTCTACTGCCATAAATGATCTTGCTGAGAAAGTAGCTGTAAATTTAATGATTATGATCATGTTATGTTTATGGAGATCTTCTAAATAATCAGATAGTGAAGGACAAGATAGTATTAATTGACTATCTGATGGATCATAGTTTTCTGTCACGCTAATAATTGATGTGATAAGTGAAAAACTATTTGCAAATATATTTTGCCAGTAATCATTTAATTTACCAAAGGATGTGTATTTCAGTTAATAGTTTTTTGATTTGTTCTGATAGAAGTAAAATCTAAAAAAATTGTACAGATATTATAGCTAAGTGATGAATTTTTTGATTATTTGTTTTCAACGTAATTTTTTTCTTTATTTTCAAGAGTTCTGCTGAGTCAATTACTACTGAAACACTATTATCATTTAGAACGTTAGAGATTTAAATTTTCATAATGTCTTTTGACTACTAAAAAGGTTTTACTGAGTGCAACTTTATTCTTTCCATTTTTATGAATGTATTCCATTCACTCACCCCATGTAGCATTTTCCTGGGTAACTTTGATGGGGGATGTTTTTTCACAAATTTGACATCTTTTTTAACTTCATGAAGAGCACACAGATTATTGGCAGTTTTTTTTTCATATTATTATTATTTTTTGTTTTACTTAAGATTTTTAAATTTTTACCCTTTTTGCAAAATGGTTGGGTTCTTAGTTGACTATTTGATTCTAAATTTGCTGTGTTGGAAATGATGACGGTGTTTGAAAGGCTGTTGTATCTCACTTTACTTATCTTTTAAGAAACGAATATGTTAATATCAAGAACTATTAGTAATAACAGCTATTAAATTCTAAGAATAAGACTATTTGCAATAAATTATAACATTTTTTCCACAACTGCCAAATTAAGCTTTTATACTGACAGCTATGTTAGCATTATTAATTTTTTTAATAATGATAATAATGGTATTATTTTTAAATTATAAGTTAATTATTTATTTATAACTGTAATTATAATTTAAAAATATATGTAATATGTTTTTGATGAGTAACTTATTAATTTACATATAAATATGTAGGAACAAGGGGGAATTGGATTAGTTCATAAAAACTATGAAGGGTATTATCTTGTTGGAATTTCGTTATACTCAAATGTATCATGCAGAAAAAGTCTCGATAGTAATGAACGTTTCTACCTTATTCAGCCTCTTTTTGACCATGAAACATGGATTTCTAATGTTTTAAACCAAAGTATAACTCCTGAAGACATTGTCAGAAAACATAAGGCAAAAGCTTTATCAAAAGCAGCATGTGGTGGAGAAGCAGATTCTCTCTGTTACCACGTAAGTTACAAAATATTCATTATTCATCTAGATATCCTGTTTTATAAAAATTTACTTTATAAAAAGATTATATATGTGTGTGTGTATATATATATATATTTAAAAAGGAGAGAAAGAAAGAGAGTAAAAAAGAAAATGTGAGAAAGGAATGTCAATGAACTTTAAAATATTTTTTTAGGTAAATGGAAATATAAAGCTAGGATAACATAAACTCAATAGGTGACTTATGATGAACCTATCCAGATATTCAATTACTAATTAATAAATTATATGATTATTATTTGATGCAGTTAAATGTGAAAGTCCACTAAAATTCTTCCCACTTAGCAATTGTCTAACCTAAATAAATAATGTTTTTTTTTTCTTTTATTGTCTTTCCTTGCAAAAAAGACAATGACACTGTTGTGTTTGGTCTGGATTACAGACCCAACTTACAGAGAAATTGTACAAATACCCGAATTACAATTAATATAATCTTAATTATATCTACAAATATATATAATACAAAAGAATATATACAATTCTGAATGTTATAGATTAAAATAAACTCTGGGGTCTGCGGTTGGGGTCCTATTGCTTTCAGCTACACCTGATAACTTGCCTCATGGGTAATAAGATTATGATTCTTCCAGCTGTACAAGACAGCTTGCCTTGAGCCAAAAGTAGTCTTAGCAGCATCCTGTATGTCTGTGGACTTGCCTAGCTGTGTAAACAAATAATGTATTGCTATTGTGGGAATGCTTACTGCTGTTCAGGTTAGTAGAGCTTCCCTGGGAAAAAGCGTGCCGTCTTTGTAGGTTAGACAGACGTTCTCCCCCGATTCTCACAAAAGGCTGACTATTTGTAGCCAGATCCCTGACCTTATTGAAAACATTCAGATTCAGTGACCATCACTGCTTATTAGCCTGTATTCATTATTGGCTATGTGTTTAGCTGTACATCAGCCTATTGACCAGCAGCAAACAATGCCTAATCCAATCAGCTGGTTTAGCTACTCCATAGAGGATGAGTTATCATTAACTAGTCTTTTTGTAAAGATGCCCTAGCATAAATAAAAAATGATTGTCACTCTATTGTGACTCAATTCATCTATCTATCTATCACACAAGAAAAAAGAGGAAAAAATCTACAGATGCCTGCTAATTACATAACCAATACATGGATTTGTTCACTTTACTGAGCAATGGAAAGGTATCATTGATTATTACATGGAGTAAATTTAATTTGTTTTATTCTACAACTGTTTAAATTACTGCAAGGAACTTATACACTTCTATCAAGTCAATATGTATAAATTAAAAATTACTTTATTGACAAGAAAGAAAATAAATAAAGAATCTCAAGGATTATTAATCCTTTTTTTATGTAAACAACTTTATTAATTACAAATTACGTATAGGGGAAAAATTATATGATACATGGGCACAGCTTATAAAATATAATCTTTATGATTAGTGTCTGAAAGTAGATAAAATGATTTAGTTTTAAAGTATAATTTATATAAAATAATGAAAAACTAAGAACAAAAAAAATCATCACAATACGTAAGAGTTTTATTTTTCATATAATTACTTTGCCAGAAAAGGATGAACAGACTAAAGTAAGATCTATTATTATTATTGTATTTTTTTTTTGTTTGTTAACAATTAATATTTATTTAACCATTTACTTTGTAGTTAAGACTACTCTACTTACTCTAAAATATTGTGTATTTAATCCTAGCGTAATGTGTACATTTGTTTATATGTTGTATTATTTAGTTTGTAAATAAGAAATTTGATACAGGTATTTTTTTTATTATGTATTATTTATTGTTCAATCATAGATTCAAATTTTGATCAGGCAGGCATCTGAAGTAATAATATAATTTGCCTTTTTTTTAAAAAATAATACAAAAGATAATGTAATTTATCATTACCTAAAAAAAAGAATATCTATGCCTTATCAAGGATTATATTATCCATGTTGGGGATAATGTGCATTTTTTGAGATGATGGGGTGGTACATTATATGAATCCATTATGTGGAATAAAACTGTTGCTGAATGTTATATATGCATGCTTTTATACCCATTTTATTTATGCATTTCACTAAGTTATATTAAGTAATGCAATACTATAAAAAAGTTTGATGAATTCCAAGCTATGGTTCAGTGCTGATAGAGTGTCCACTAAATGGATATATATTCAAATCTGTTTTGCTAATGGTTCTATTATGAATAGTGTACTGGTCAAAATATGTTGATTCATATAACATGACCTGGAACTCAATGAAATGTACATCAAATCCAGTCAAGCCCAAGATTTAGGTCAGGACCAACCTGAATTTGAACCCACTCCATAAGCCCCAGATCAAACACCTAATGAATAACATATAATGATGGCATGTGAAAATTTATTCTTAAGTCTGGCCAACTAGCAGAGCAAAGAGACAATGAGACATCTATTAATTATGACTTAACTAAAATATGTATACACATGGCTGTACGTTGGGAAATGGAGGAAAAGGAATTTGAATTACTCAAACAAGTTAGAATATAGTTTAATATAATGACAAATTATTACACATTATGACTTAATCATATACATTTATATGGGCATGAATGAATGAGTGGTCTATCAAATGGTAGATAATTACAGATTGGAGTTCACACAAATGGTTTTCATATGTTCTTTCCTTAACTAAATAGTATATATAATTTAATACACATCTTTGATGGGTATGGTATTAATATGCCAATCAATTATAAAAAAAGGATTACAGAAGCTTGCCATTAATGCTTTGGTTTATGGTTCTGAAACGTGGTGACTAACATTATTTCAAGGAGCATTCCGAGATTTGTTATATATATTAGAAAACTATTTTCACACCATTATGGTCATGAAAATAAATAAAATACATTTGAAAAATTATACTTGATTATATGACAAAATACTTATTGAAAATTCTTTTAATTAACATTTAAAGGACAGAACGCTTTATTTTTCCCAAGGCAGATAGATACTCTTAAATACAGAAATAAATTATGATGGTGAGATTGTATAATACGACTGAAATAACATTTTAATTAACAAAACTAGTAATATTATAGATATATTTTGAGCAGAGCACAATTTTAATATTACAGCACTAAAATTAAATCATAAGCAACAAGAAGTGATAATATGAATAAGTGGTGGTACTGACAATGGCAGAGAAATCAGACACGGATCGTGCTTCTGGATGAAAACAAAGTCTAAGACTCCCTTCTTGGGCAATGCTTAGAGAAAAGTGGATAGACATGCCGTGGATGTCACCAATATCCAAAGGCCTTGTATACAAACAAAATGGATAGGCATAGCATGTGCCAGGCATACTGGAATCACCACCAGAGGCCTTTTTATATAAAATAAATGGTCCTGGGAAGGTCAACTATCAACAGGACAAAGCATGAGAAGAAATCTATGGGTTCAAACTTGTTGCAACCCCCAGATTAGAAGCACATAATATATATATTCATGAAGATATGCCGAATTTCTGTAATGCAGGTTGTAAAGATGTCATTAACAACATTGAATACAATTTACTGCTTTAAAATAAATGACCCTTGTTTGAATGCCATAATTTATATAAATAATATGCTATACCACTAGCATATATAGAGAGATTTAGATTTTGTTTATTAAAATATACGTTTAGATTTGACCCCCCCTCCTTTTCTGATATTTAAAATAATTCAATCCCACCTTCATTGATTTTATAATAACTGGAATATTTAAGTACAGTATTTGATATTTTAAAAATATGGAAATAAAGTAAAACTAGCAGTTATATAGAAAACAAATAATAAGTCACCTTTTCAGAATTGAATAATAACATTTATAAAATAAATAAGGTTCCAGAATATTAATTAGCCTAAGTTCTGGATTCATCCCAGGTAGAATCCAGAGTTAAACAAATAAATTTGTATACCAAAAATATAAACAAAATGTTGACTCATAAAACAATATGGCGAGCATATTAATTAATAATGGATTATGTTTTAAGGGGATGTGGTTTACTTAAAAAAAAAGAAAGAAAAGATTTTAGAAATTCAACTTGTCAGATTGCTTGAGATTGGCATATTAATAATAACTAAAATAGACACATAAAATCAAGTAACATATAAATAAATGACCACACCAAAGTTAAAGAAAGCTAGAGCATAGGAGATAGGATTAAATAAAAAAAAATCATTTGAGAGCAATTTACAAAAATGTTTATAATAATAAATGAATACTTTTTCTCCAATACAAGATATAGTATTTATGCAGGAATAAAATGAATCACTTATTCCTATGACTCAAATGCTTATATATGAGTAAATTTAAAGCACTGGCAAGGAATATGGGAAGATGGAACAGTCACTTTAAATTACTATATACGATGTCTGAATGAATGATGTCAGTGAAATTGTCTAGAATTTACTAAACATCATTCTAACTGAAACCCAATCATATGTAAATAAGCATTTATTTTATATAGTATATGTTTACAATTGTATTACATTCAAATATCAGCCCTTCAAGCTAATTGTGAATACGCTTTTGCGAGTGTGAATAATAATAAATGAATACTTTCTCTCCAATACAAAATATAGTATTTATGCAGGAATAAAATGAATCACTTATTCCAAAACTCAAATGCTTATATATGAGCAAATCTGAAGTACTGGCAAGGAAAGCGTGAAGATGGAACAGTCACTTTAAATTACTATATACGTATATAGTAATTTAAAGTGACTGTTCCATCTTCACACTTTCCTTGCCAGTACTTCAGATTTGCTCATATATAAGCATTTAAGTCATAGGAATAAGCGATTCATTTATTCCTGCATAAATACTATATCTTGTATTGGAGAGAAAGTATTCATTTATTATTATTAACACTCACAAAAGCGTATGCACAATTAGCTTGAAGGGCTGATATTTGAATGTAAAAATGTTTATAACAAAAAATACAATCGTTAATCTTAATCCCCATTTTATTTTAAGTAAAAACTTTAATTAAAAATTCCTTTCCAAGACTAAAACAATATTATATTTCCAACCCTTTAATTATTTTTGGACAATTAACGGGTTGCATCTTTCATCTTGGATTTATAAAATATACAGTTTAATAGCAAAAACAATTTAAAAAGAAAAAGTTTTATAAATGATGTATGATAAAAATGTCTATAAAACTAATATTTTGTTAGTATGTTTGCTCCTATAATATATATATAAATATTGTGCCGGTCAAAATATGCTTATCCATCTAACACGAGCTGGAACTCACAAAATGTACTTCAAACCCAGTCGAGCCCAAGATTTTGGTCAGGGACCAGCCTGGATTCGAACCCACTCTCCAAGCCCCAGATCAAACACCTAATGGACAACATAACAAGGATGGCACATGAGAATTAATTCTTAATCCGGCCCACTAGCAAATCGGAGAAACAAAAGACTCATGGACTTAAACATCTATATAAACAACTTAAACACTAAAGACATTTCAAAGATAAAATCTAAGATAATTAGTTAATAGGGATTTTAATAATGAAATAGCTATGGGAAATTAGTGAATTGGATTGATTTAATAATGAGACAGAAACTGATATATGATGAATTAAAATATATTTATTGATAATTGTTGTTGGCAAATGCACGCAGGCATTTTATTTATAAAGTAACATTACTCTAGGCCATTTAAACAATAATTGATATGTTGGCTATTATTTAATTGATCCAATATTATTTAATGGAAACAAATAGCCCTGCTATATAACTAATTACTACATTAACTTTTACCAGTTATGCCCTTTCATCATCAGTTCGTGTGGCTATTGTACGTGAAATCTAACAAAGTCTGGAGTGAAACTTAATAAGACATCTGACTATAATAATTTTATATATCAACTATGGGCTTATAAAGCATCCCAGATAGCTTTAGATCGAACGGGTTTTCAAGAATGCTTCAGATCAACGCCGAAGACTGCATATTAGGGAGGGAAGAGTTGGCTATAATGATTTTACTAATACGCTAGGCACAAGTAAAATATAATAATAAAGTGGCTCTGCGGATGGAAGAATAGTTTTAGGGTTTTTGTGGCAAACAATGGTTTACCCAATAACCGGTTGTCATGCTGCAAAAGGGAACCTTTATTTGGTTCATAAGAAGCGGGGGACTTACGTGCTAATCTGGCCCGTAGCTCAGACTTCGCTACTGCACTACCCTATAAGAGAAGATGTGCTGGCAACACCGTGGCTCCATCTTATATATAAAACAGCACAATGAGAAAAATATTAATAAGTTTCACATCCGCCAAGCTGAAGGATATTATAAATGAAATATCACATATTAAATGAACACAAGTTTATCAGCTTGATCAAAAGAGTCAACTCTTCTGTAGCATGAGAAATATGTATATGCTTCTGATGGGAATATATACAAACTTTACTTTATCCCGTTCAATCTCTTTAGTTATCTATAACTACTAAACTTTTAAAAAGGAGGAAAAGTATATTTAATAAGGGACTTACGAATACTTTACTAAAAAAAATATACTTATGATTGCACTCCAGGCTAGTTTAATCTTTAGTAATATAATAATTAAAGGTTGAAAAGCCACATTTTATATTTATATTAATTAATTTATTAAATGACAAAATATGAATTTGGGTTTCGAAACAGCGCACGAAATGACGCTATATAAATAATAATACGAAGATTTTAAATTTATATCTTTAAAAACATATTATATAATTAAATGCACGCCGTTTCAAAACATAGGCACAACTAATAATAATTAAAAATAAGCAAAAGAAAAGCAAAAATATAACTGCAGTGATTAAATTATATAGCAAAACATTAATTAACACAGAAATTTAGCAAAGTATTTCATTTATAGAAAGAGTTTACAATATTGAATTAATAAAGAAATTTACAAAAGTATTTCATTTTATAGAATTTAAAGATTATTTGAAAAACAATTTAGAAAGAAGTTTCGATAATATGGTTAGCTAACCTGTTTTTGAAGAAATCATGATTATTTTTGAAATTCACGGAGCTCTGCTATTTTAAATAATAGTATAACAGTTCTGTAGCTGGACTGGATAGATTCGAGCTGGAATGAAGGTGAGTTCTTTGGTGGCTTATGGCATGTTCCTATTCAGTTGCGAGACGATTTAAAATGGTGTTGGAATGATGGCAATTCCCTTTTAGTGGCTTATGACATCTTTTATTTGGTGTAAGCTTGTTGGTTGTTGCTTTGGCATTTGATGGATTGAACTTGGCGTTCCATCACGGGAACGGCAGCAAAAGTGTGCCTGACTTTAGACAGACATGGTAAAATTAAACAATTTATAACTTGGATAATAATAGCTCTTCAACAGCAAGATGGAGTATATCTTCCCGCTTAAAATAAGCCCTATTTATACATTTCGACTAAACTTTAACACTTTTTTGGAATTTCATTAGCCTCAGGACCAATTGACTTTTAATTAAGCAAAATAATATAATTTAATTTCTACAACAGATAACGTCTCCGAGGTGTTACATTTAATTACTTAAAATTATTAAAATATATAAATCATATAATTCGATTCAGTTTCATTAATTAAATTCCTTTTTAGGTGTTAAAGAATGTTAAAGCTTAGCAGAAGGAACGGTATTCTGATTTAATGATAAAGTCTTTTGTTGCAAACAAAAATCAATCAGTAAACTAGATTTTACTTTTTACCCGGGGTACAGTCACTAATTGATCTCTTGTTTACACAAAATTCTCATTTTTAATTACAAATGGATGATTTTTATTTTACTGAAATAAATAACTTTTAACATATTTGTTCTTACAATATTATTTGTTTATTAAAAAAAAAAGCAAATTTAAAGAAAATACTTTAGTTTCAATTATATATGTAAAACATTAAATCAGAAAACCGTTAAATATAATTTAAAGAAAATGTTTTACAGTATCTCTTCTTTATTTAAACTTAAATATATATATATACAAATCATATTGCCGTTATTCCCAGGTTTAAATTATCCATACACATACGAAATAATAGCGAATATAATTAAGAATTGACTGAAAATTAATAAAACATTTTATAATAAATTATAAGCATTTCTCCGCTATAATAACTTCATCAAACCTGTCTAATTATAGCGTGTTTTCGTATGTAAATGGATGATGCAATTCAAGCGGCCATTATAGCAAAGTTTTCCCGCTCGACTTATATATAACATTTTTACATATGACATTTTTACATTTAAGATAGGTTCGAAACTAGTTCAGACGAGTAGGTCATTAGGTTGATGGTGAAACGGAAAGAGATTGGAGGTTTCTGTTTCAATATATATATATTTGAGCCATGGCTATGTACTTTAATAAAAAAGAATTAATAATAATAAATATTGAACAGTTAAACTTTATAAATTTTCAGCACACATCTCAAATATATACATAAAATATATATATATACATGACTAAAGGAGTGGGGTGGATATAGAGTTTAAACACAGGTTAGTAGATGACACCATGAAGCTCAATCTTAAGCTAAGATTGACTGCTTCAATATCAAATAATGATATCAGATATAAGCTATATCCATATGATGAGCAGGAAATATTATTGTTGTATGTCAACATTATCTGCAATAGCTTTTAAACTGCTAATGATGTTCTCTACACTTGATCATAAATTATGATTGGGTCAATAAGTGTAGCACATAATCACATCATCATATATACATGACAACCTGTTACATTTGGCTGCATAAACAGTCAAATCAACCCTTTCTTTGCTTTTTATTACAATATATATATACTTCGAGATTAATTTTAAAATTACTAATTTATTATGTAAATGAAATATTTTCAAGTCAAAGCATAAGTCTATAATGTGTTTAACTGTGATATTTTGACCAGAAAGCATAAATTTAAAATCATATTTTTTTTAAATTATTTAAATTTATTTATACTATTTAATTGGCATGTGTGAGATTTTTCTCAGTTTACATATTGTCAATAACAGTTCAAAGAATAAAATATGTAGATATAAGATATTTCTGGTGTTTAATATTATGTAACACTGAAATTAATTTTTAAACTACTGCTTTATTATGTAAATGAAGTACTCTCAAGTCAAATCATAAAATAATAATGTTTTAGAGAAAAGATCTCACAAATAATGTAAGCTAATTTAAAATAGTTTTTTAAAAATTGTAATGTGATTGATTTTAAAGTCATGCTTTATTATCAAAATGTTTTAGACATAACTCTATAAAAGAAAATGAGGTAAAGAGAGAAGATGGTCTAATCTTTTCCTTAAAAAAATGTTTTATGCTTTGACTTGAGAGTATTTTATTTACATAATAAACCAGTAATATGAGACATATCTTCAAAATGTTACATAGTATTAAACACGGAGTGCTCTGTTGGTATTTTCTAAAAGAAAATTTTTTTATTTCTCTATGAACTGTTTAAAAAATCAGATAAGCCTTCTTGTTTTAATCCATACATTCTTGTTAATATGGCACTTGTAATCATGTGCTTCTTTATATGATAAATTGTTAAACAAAGTGAATAAACCACAATGGTAATTTGCTAACTTTTAAAAAATAATTATAGTCTTCCAAATCTAAATAACATTATAATCTTTTTCAGAAGCCTAATGGTTAATGGTTCTCCACCGGACAGCAGAATAGAAAAATAAACAGAGATTGCTTCTATAAAGCATTGTATAACCTGAATGTCATGTGGTGCTTTTTTGTTTATTCCAGTTCAGCACAAACAAATGTAGATGTCTGCCATTATTAGAGAAAGTGCTGACATTAACATATATAGTTATTAAACTGGTATCAGCACTTTATTATTATGATTGTATTTAAAATATTAATCTTGATAATAAAGAATACATATATCTTTACTGAATTGAAAATGCATTAACTTCAGAAAATACTCAGCATCTTCAGTTCTGAGCATCACATGTTCTACTGTGTGGAGAGTTTTGCCTGTTTAATAACAGTTCTGAGCATTTTATTGACTAAGGCTATAAGTCAAAAACTAGTCTGGGAATAAGAATAGAAATCTTTTATGAGTTAACAGTTTAATTTTTAATTATAAGTGAATTATTCTGGAAACTTTTAAAATATTGATATACAGAATCATCTCTGAACTGTGCAACTAAAATTTTGATGATAATTTTAAACTGCAATGTTCTGGCATGGAAAGCCATTTGATGTCCAGTTTAAAAGATTTTCCAGAAACTTTGATGAACACTTTCATACAATTATTTGAAAAAAAATAAATTATAGTTTAAACAAGTACTTTTTATTTTTACTGAATAAAACCAAATGACATTGCAGATAAGTTTATAATAATGAGTAAAATATTTACCAAGATGATATGATATGCAGCACTTTATTTTGAATTGGAAACAATGTATCAAAGCGAAAGTGAACCAATAGTTTTAATTATTCATTCATGATTTCTGTTTTAATCAGTTAATATTAATTGTTTTTGCATGACTCAAAACACTATGATAACAATAATTCAATATGGAGACAGTTCTGTTTTTTTTTTTCATACAATGTACTTAGCAATAACTAACTTTTTTTTTCACTTATCAAAGCGTTGACCGGGAAGTACTTTTGTAGGAAAATTTATAAAATACTTCAAATTCTTCTTTAGAGAAATCTTTATAAAATATAATTTTATGCAACCGAATTGCGAAGAGTGACTAACTTTTCACAAAATCTTTCACACATCCTAATTAAACAAAAGCTTCTCTTTCTGTATATAGGTTTGTGATAATTAAAAGACAAATCACCTCGGCAATAATTAATAAAATTTCAAAGCTTACAAAATATTTTTAATACCTTATGGGTTTTTTAATTTAATATTAAAATATTTATTATATTATAGTGTATTTATTATATTAGAGGTATTCTATTATATATATTGTAGGTGCATATTTTAGATAACAAAACTGGAGATATTTTTGCTGGAGGAAGTTTAATTGTGCCTTCAATATTTGTTGTAACAGATATTTCTAAATTTTGGAGGTAACTTTTGAAATTACTTTTTTAATCTTTAAATTATGTAATAATATAATTTTGTTTCACATCAAAATAAACAATATACAAATTAAAGGTTGCAAAGGTTAAAAACAAATGGGTGTAATAGTAGTGCCAAATATGAAAATATATCATTTTATGAAGAAATAAGTAATCCAGAGTTATTTATAAAAATTACACAATTTCTGAATGTATGTTAAATGTATATTGGTCTTTATTATTGTAATGGGATGGGGGTCAGGGGTGAAGGTCGCAAAATTATTGGTGAACCTGGGTGGTGGCAAAAAATCATCAACCCCAAGTCAAAATATTTCAAATAATGAAATTTACAAAAACTATAACATTTAAGTAAGATATTTTAAAAGTAATGAGCAATACATTAAAGTAATAAACTATTAAATAAATGTTAAAGTAATGCTTAACATTCAAAAAATATATGAGAAATTAATATATTATAGACAGCATGAGATTATAAGATTCTGTGAAAGATCAACCAGTTACTCCTCAGAGCAACTATAATTAACTACACATATATCAACCAGCATTATAAAAGGTAAAAGGAAGAAATACTCAAAACAACTATTCATCATCAAAATAAATCAACAGTCCATATTGTGGCTAGATTTGAATGATAAAAAATATAAATCAACAGTCAATCTGGTGATTGAATTGGAAATGAGTCTCCTGTAGACCAGGCCAACTATTTAGCCCTTGTCAGCTTGTGGCAGATTATCAAAACCATTAATTTGGATGCACAATTTAAGTGCTAATCCTACAGAATACATAACTAAAAAATCTAAACAATAATGCTGGGATATTTAAAACATGCTGATCATCATCAATGCTCTGGCCATTTAGTGCCATTAATGCACTGATCAACTATAAACTTCATTTCTAGTAGACTAAATTAAATAAAATATAGTGCATTGGTTTTAAAAAATATAATCTTATGCACCAAGCAGGATGATGATGATTGATCATCACTGGATGCCCAAAAGCACTAATATATATGCCCATTTAATATATCAGCCATTGTACATGAATCTAGCTCAGAAGAACCCAAGCTCTATAACTATTATGATCATCAGGAGATGATGCAATACAATTTTTAACAATTGAATTCAAGTTTATTAATAACAATATAAAAAAATAAAAATAATGTCTTTATAATATAGCTGTACAATTAGAAGGGTTCTGATTTTCATTAACATACAATAAACTTAAGATCAGCATTTCAAGCTAATGTACTTGCACTTTTTTATGAATGTTAATAATAAATGAATACTTTCATTTCCAACACAAGATAAAGTATTTGCGAAAGAATAGAATGAATCCACCTATTCTTTCAACCCAAATGCTTAAGTATGGGCAAATCTTAAGTACTGGAAATGAAAGTATTCATTTATTATTAACATTCATAAAAAAGCGCATGTACATTAGCTTGAAATGCTGATCTTTAGTTTATTACAATTTATATACATCGCGCTATATAAATAAACATCTCATTAACATACAATAAAAAAATCACATTTGTGATTTACAAAATTCCTAGACAATTCATTACATTATGATTTACATATATGTTCCATTAGGTTTATTTAAAACCAGACAGCACACAGACATGAGGCTTAATATAAAATGAACATGTTTGAATTGGCATTTAATAAAAAAGTGATTAAAATTTTATATATAAGTGTCTATCTGACAGACGTTGGTATTTGCAATGCAATTGACATCTACATGCACACATAAATGTGTGTGCATATGTTTACATATTTTAATTTGATACAATACAATTATTAAAAATTATTTTCACAATCATTCTTTGTTGAAAATATATAAATTAATAGTATATAAAATTCATATACATATGTGTAATATATAAAACATAAATGCTATTACAGCTTTCTATTTTTCTAGTCTAAAAGATTTTTAGAAATCTCCCTCTTTTTTTCAAAATAAATTGTCCATGAATCATTCATTACTTCTAAATTGTAATTCAATTCAAGCAAACTTATTTACTTTTTATCCTTTAAAATATATAGATTTCTAAATGTCATTTTTATCAAAAAAAATTATTTAAAATTTCATTCTCATTATATATAATGCTACTCACCATTCTATACATATTTATCTGTGCTTCACTTTGTGAGTTGGTCTTGGTGAGACAGGTATAATCCAGGATTGTCATAACCATAAAGGTATAATTCAGATATAGTTGTTGGCATTGATCAGTTCCCTTCTGGCTAGGATTGGTTCAGGAAAGTTGGCTGTTTCCTTAGAACACATTTGTAGCTATGAATATCAACACAAAGTGGGGCATTTTCTCCATGTGAATTCAAACTCCACCAGTGAACTATAAAGCAGCTGCTTTCTTGCATTCTTACATCATCATGGTAGTTTCCTGTGTAACTCTGGTAGCTATCATGGACAGCTTTTACAAAAACTACAAGCCAAACTATATTAGCCAACTCTTTTTTTCAAAAACTACCATCTAGACTGAAATAATTTTTTCCCCAAACCTTTCATAGTCTTGAATTTCTGTGGTGAGAAAAACACATTGCAGACTGTTTTCAAACTGTCTAATCCTTTCTACTCTTGAGGTGATAAAAACACAATAACTGAAAACACAGTTTTTTTCTATCTTGATTAAAAACAATTTCAATCTCTCCAAAGCACTTTTAATTAAAAGATACATTTTGTGAATTTTATCAATTTAACTAATTAAAATTTACAATTATCAATAAACATACTTGTTTTTAAATTCAAATAATTATTATTATTATTATTATTATTATTATTATTATTATTATTATTATTATTATTATTATTATTATTATTATTATTATTATTATTATTATTATTATTATTATTATTATTATTTATTTATTTATTTATTTATTTAGATCTTTTTAAATGATTTAATTAATAATAAAATTCTGTTTTAAATTGAGAGTTATTTAACCCTTTATTTATTAGTTTTATTCCAGGAAATGTAGAAAAATATCTACAAAAATTTATGTCTGTATTTATTTCTACTTTTTCTTTACTTTATATATGTGCACACACACAACTATGTGGTTACATTATCGTGAAACATATATCCAAAAAAGACAAAACTTTTAAGATTTTGAATATAGTTAACAAGTAATAATAATCACAACATAATTTATTCCATCTTTTTGTAACTATTGTGGCTATGAACTTTATTAAGGCATATAAATAAAGGTGTTGCCATTTGTCATATAAGTAAAATATTTTCTGTACTCAACATTCAATTCTACTGTGTAAATATTTAGCACAAACTGCCAATGGATGTTAATAATATTACATTTAGTAATAGAACAAAAATTGTTTTGTCTTGTTTAATCTAAGTTTTATATAGTTTGTATAAGCCAATGGGAAATTGGTCTAAATTATTTGTAGAAATCTTGTAGTATTTAAACAGAATTTCATGTAAATATTTATAAATAAATATTCTTTCCCAAATACTGCAATTTATAAATAGATAGTATTGTCCATTGTTTAATAAATATCTGGATACTAAAAGGAATTATTTCTTACATTTAAAACACTTACATGCAAAATTCTTCAATTTTTTTTTAAATTATGATAAAATACCAGAATAATAAACTGACCATTCTTTTTATTGTATTTACATTGTAAAAGTTATAGGTATAGTATTTAATTCTTGTTGGTATTTGACATTTGAATATATAGTTATATCAAAATTGATATGATCTTAGCACATGGCTTTTTTACAGAATAATTTGCTTCATCAAAACTATATATATATTTTACAATGTGTTTATTTTTATCCAGAAATATTGTTTTATATATTTATAAATCATGTTTTATTGATTGTATGATTTATTGAATTTTTATTTGGGAAAATAGGCCTAATTATATTATTTCAAATCTGCAACTATTGCAAAATTTTGCTCTGCTTACTCTTTTTTATATATTTTTTTTCCCCATGTTCTTCATTACAACTTTATCTAGTTTTAATGTGTGATAGATATCTTGATTTGTGGATTTTTTATTTTTAATAAAAAATCCAAATTGGTCACTCCATAAAAATTGTATTGTTATACTTTTCACAATCCCATATTTTTATCCTGGTTTATAAATATTTTCAAGTACTCTCCATTTTAACATCATATATATTTTTTAACTTCTCCTAGATTTATGTTTGATTTTATCCAATTTTGCTCCATTCATTACATATTC